>JBAMAW010000900.1:0-171292 GCA_037043295.1 Amiota minor
AACACTTATCACACCATAGGCATATGACGCCTCATAATATTGTATTGCTGTCTCGGCATTTAATGTTTCCATCATTACCTCTGCACATTTCTCAATGATCACATCCAAAAGGAAAAATGTCGCTGTTGCCAATACTGAGATAACAACTGTTTTATCAATTGCAATTTCATCCGAATACATTGAACCAAACACAGCATCAAGCGATTCCAGGGTTATATGTTCATCTATAATTTCTATATTTATGGATTCCTGTGTTGCCTCCTTCCAATGACCATCAAACATAGCCGCGAAGTATGGCGACTGACTCAGATAAAATTTATGCAGATGCCAAACTTTCTTCAATGCATGGATTTCAATATCGGAGTCTCTTTGCTCCTCAAATAGAGTCTGATATATATGTTGAGCGATGGTACGCATCTTTTTGCTATATTTGAAAATATAAAGAAAAATATTTCATGGAAAATTTAGAAATTTTTACCTACCTTAAGATAATAAAGTACCCGGAATTTGTCATTTAAATTGCCTGTTAAGTATTTTTTAGGTTTTTTTGTTGTTTCTGTATGTTAGTAGGACTGTATTTAATTAGTATACCACAAATGAGCTCGATCTGTCAACCAGTTTGTTTACAGCAGTTGGTTTAATCTGTCCACCTCAGTAGTTCTCGGCGAATTTTACATTGGAAAAATATATTGAATAAAAAGTTTGTCTCAAAATTTGTATTTTGAACGAAATTTCGTGTGCCGTATCGATTCCAATGGTGGAGAAGGCTTGCGGTGAGTCTGTTTTATCGAAAACTCAGGCTTACGAGTGGTATAAAGCCTTTAAAGTCGGTCGACAGATCGTAGAAGACTCGCCTGACGATAACGTCAACAAAGTTAAAGAAATCGAGCTCGAAAATCGTCATGTAAGTGTTAGGGAGATAGCACGTGAACTAAACATCAATCGTGAAACAGCTCGTTTAATTTTGGTCAACCATTTGGGCATGCAGAGCGTCGCCGCTCGGCTTGATCCGATTGAGCTGAATTTTCCCAAAAATTTCTCATCGGGCCACGATTATCAACGATTATTAGACCAAAGACGCGAAAAATACCTTCGACCAGCCACCCTATTCAACTGACTTAGCTCCGTGCGACTTTTTCCTGTTCCCCAAACTCAAATTACCGCTTTGGGGAACCCGGCATGACTCCATAGACTCCATCAAACAAAATTCGCCGAGAACTACTGAGGTCGACTGATTAAACAAACTGCTGTAAACAAACAGGTTGACAAATCGCGCTCATTTTTCGCACAGTAATTAAGGACAGTCCTACTAACATATAAAAAATACTTAACGCGGACAATTTAAATGACAAATTCCGGTTTCCGGTTACTTTAATGTCTTAAGGTATGTTGTGTTGAGGAACTTACCTTTTCGGCATCTCATTATCGCTATCATTATATTCACTTTGTGACCGTTTACGTTTCCTTCCGCCGGCCAAGACATCTGCCACACTATCCTTGCAAACTTCTAATTTACTGACAATTTGTCCCATATTATACGCTTTTCTTTTATCTTTTTAAGATATTTCCTTAATTATGAGAGAAATTTATCTCACTGAAAATCCAAAAAATAAATAAAAACAAACAAGAAATATTTTGGAGAGAAACACGACACGTCTAGATAGATTTAATATATTTTGTCATATCTTAAAACATTTTATGTAGACATTAAAATACATGTAGATGTGTACATTTCAATTCGACAAATTTAAATATCATTATTTGTTACGATTTTTAAAAGTTTGTGAGCTTGTGAGTTGACAGAAAACGGTTGTGCGTTGTGCTGTGCAACTCAAATTTTAGTTTTAGTATATGATGATGTTGCCCGGATACAACTACATTCACATTCTGTGAAAATTTCAACTCTCTAGTTATTACGGTTCATAAGATATGGACCGATGACGGACAATGAAGTCTCTGCAATAGGGTTCCGTTTACCCTTTGGGAAAAAAGAAGGGAAAGACACCTGAAATTTCACCATCCAAGTTTCAAGATCGTGGGATTACTGTATCGTATAGCTGTCATACAAATCAAAATATTTCTCCTATGGGGACCCCTTTAAATTTTTGAAAATATTTTAGTTTTAGTATTTGTTGTTTTGGATCTGAAAATATCAACTCTTTAGCTATTACGGTCCATGAGATAGGGTTCTCTTTGGTACCCTTGGGGTCCGGAACACTAAAAATAATAAATGTAAAGTGAAGAAAGTAATATATTTTGTATCATAATCTAATCTAATCTATAAAATTCACGTGTCACGGTGTCAAATCAAATCAAGTCGTACTAAGTAAAATATAAAAAATTATTTATATGAAAATAAAAATATTTATATTGATTTTTAATTCAGTTTTGACAAAAATATACATAGTCCAAAATCATTGCATACACATATTTTCAATTCAATACTATAATTAAATGACAGAATCTGATCATTTTTTTATTTGTTGCAGGAGAAATTTTCAAGCAACCATCAGTTTCAATCTCTGTACATGTCATCTGCATTTTTAGAAATAATATCAGGAACTGATTTGTTCCTTTTGAGTACCCCTATTAAATGAATGCGATGTATCGTGTTTCTTAGTGGAATATTGCATGATTTCTTGACTTTTCTCAGACGATCAAGTGGGTTAAGCAATTGTGTATCGTCCTCAAAATCATAAATAGATGGAAATATTAAGAATAATTTACTACTTTGTAAACAATTTCTAAGACAAATAAAAACGAGTCACACCGAGTCACACTCAAAGACACGAGTCATACGACAGTATATTTTCTTGAAAGTGTGATACCAAATTATACGATAAGTCACGAGTCGCACGACGTCAATATAGATTCAAGTCAATGAATCAGCAGAACAAATACTTAAAACGAAATGAGTTGAATGACTAGTTTCACGAGTGTGCACAGTGTGATTGCCTGACTGTTAACAGTACTTAGTGCTGACTCGTTTAGGGTTCCAGTGCCGACCAAATCAATGATTTACCCATTGTTACATGTAGATATTTAAAATCGGAAGTTATTCAATGAAAGAAACCATTAGGCAAGGTTTTACAATTATTTTTTTTTTTTTTTTTAGTGAGGGCGCAATTAGACCAATAAAAGAAGGAACACTTGTAGTTTTTCGTTGTAAATGTACCCTTACACCTTTTCTATATGAAATATGTAAATGATTACACACAGTTCTTCTATTAAAAGCTTTACCTTTCCAGCGTTTTCCAACTGTTACCATAACTTATATAAAAAAAAAAAAAAAATTACAATAATAAAATGAGCAACCAAAAAAGATATGCAAATCAAAAAAAAAAACAAGAAACAAAACTTGTGAAATTTTATAAAATTGTATTTTTTGTATTATTTTATGTGTAATGTATTTCATTTTGAGGGGAAACCCGATTCAAATGTGTATTGTGTGTAAGAATTTTAAAAGAAAAGTGGGCTCCAAAGTAAGCACAACAAAAAAAAAAAACAGAAAACCGTAACACAAAAACTGAATGAAATGAAAAAACAAGAGAGCAACAACAACAACACAACAATAAAAACAAATTCAATCTAATGTGTCGAGACTGTCAGGGCTAAAGTATCTACAAGTTAAAATGGGCTCGCTGTAGCCGCGGGGTCAAACCTTTTTAGGGATGCGATTTTAAATGATGATATATCATATTTTATGATTAATTCTTGTTCTTGTAACGGAAACAATTTTATAGAAATCATTTGGACAAATAACAGTTAATTGAAGAACCATCTGCATCTGTGTTGCACTTATTAGGCAATTAGGGTGATGACTAACCAACTGACACAGACCATTACTGAGCCAACCTCTAGAGGACATACATATGTATGTATCTAGTGGGATTCTACAAATTAACATGTATACAACAATTTATGTATTGTAATTGTGTAAATGAAAAATAAGATTGCCTTAGCCAAGAAATAACTCATAGAACCATCGCCGGAAGACATTGCTTCTGGAAAGTGGATTGCAGAATGTCTGTTCCAAAACTAAAAGACTAATAAATTAAATGTTACCAGAATAAGTCAAAATGATACACCACTTCGACAAACAACTGGAAAAAGCGATGGTGCCAAAAATCGCTTTATTGTGAAAACATAAAATATAAATCATTATCACCCAATATACCTATGTATGTACATTCACAAGCTCATACACCTGCATATGTATGTACAAATAGATATGTATGTCATATAACACAAATGGATATACCTTTCCCTTATTATAAAACATTAAGTTGCTCATCTCAATCCCCGAAAACCAACCGAAAACTTGCTGCTAATATACAATAAAAAAAATACTCTCAGCCAGCCACCTTCAGTATAACCAGCCAAACCAAACCAACCACCCACCTACTCCCACTTAAGACTCGTTAATTTCCGTTTAACGACCCATCTTCGTCAGCGTCAATGCTTTATTCACCGCGTCACATCGCATCGCGTCGCGTCTCTTCTCATCGGATCACATTGACATTAACAACGCTATCACTACAACCGTCATTTCGTATTGTGCTATTGTCGTAAGTCAACACTCCCTTAACGCGAAGTAGCAAAACAACAGAGCCGCATCGCAGTACATCTTACCTATGCATAATGTATGAGTATCGTAGAGGGCTAAAGATGGGTTCCCAAATGTCGAGAATTCCTTTATAATCAAATCCCAAACAAGGCAAAAATTTATTCAGGGTGCCAACTGCAATTCAAAGAAATAGTCACAAATTTCAGAGTCAACTTGGGGGAGGGGCCTCAAAATGTGGAGAATTCATAGGTAATGAATTCGCAAATAAGATCAATCTATGTATATTCAAGGGGCCAGCAAATCTCGGGAAAATGATTTTTCTTTGGCACACCACTTTTTATTTAAAGTAATAGTCAAATATTTTTCAGTTAACTAGGGTCTTTCTTTTAGATTTACCGCCCCATTTCACCTTTTAGAGTTTAGTCCGCCACTGCATGTATGCTTGTAAATGTTGTACCCACCTATCCAACTACCTGTGCCTAACAGGCTGCTTGCCTATAAACTTGCGTATGTACGTGCGTAAGCAAGTGAAGTATTATAATTTAGATATGGTGAGGTGAGTGAGTAAGTGGTTGAGATGATGATGTAAAGTAAGTAAAAGTAAACTGAAGTGAATGAGTTACGTTGGTGAGTTGAGTTCAGTTCAGTTTCATTTAGTTGAATTGAGTTGAGTTGAGTTAAAATGAACATGTGAGAATTACACTTGAGTCGTTGGTTGTTTACAAAATAATAAATAAAGTTAATAGCCGCAGCGCGCATAATTTTTTATACGCCTTAGTTTTATTTTATCGATAGAAGTATTTATGTATGTTTGTTATTAACCTATGGTACTTACTTTTAATACCATTCCTTTTTAGTCCCGTTTCATTAGATTGTGGTATATGTACATAGAAAGGACCTTACTCAAATTTTCAGCATGATGGCTGAAGAAATGATATTAGTATGAAGCAAAAATATAGTATTCGATTGAAGGAAAACTATAAAATAAGAGCAAATGTTACATCTCTTTTGCCAATGAATCTCATATAACCTATGCCATGATTTTCAACCCACTTCTGGGAATTTCTAGAGTTTTATACAAGGCCACTGTGATTATACATACTTCTAATTCAAAGATGGTATAAATAAATAATTCACTTATAATTTGTGATCGTGGTTACTAAATGAGTGAGTCGTATGCCTTAGTAACTAGTATTCTACTATCATTATAATTTACCTAATATTTTACACATGTTTCTTGAACTGTGCATAGGGCCTATTTTGAAATGAAATTTAGGAATCATACAATATTTTGCTTCACTTAACATGTCATTCACACCAAATATTTATTTACTAGTTCCTTTTGGTACCCTTTGGATTTTCTACTATTCGACACTATAGGTTTCTAATCCACCTCCATCAACCATGTAAATGTCAATACCTTGGGATTACTGGATCGTATAGTAGCTCCCAAACAAATATTTCTGTCTCAGTATTAAAATGTTGTGAGTGTGTACTGACTCTGAACACGTTGGTATAGAAGCAATAAATAATTTCGCAATACCAAAGAATGTACAAGAAGTACAAAGTTCCTTGGTCACGTGCTCTTACTTCCGTAAATTTATCAAAGACTTCTCTTCTGTGGCTAAGCCGCTCCATGACCTTACAAAGAAAATCAACAAGTTTGTCTTTGGCAAAGATGAGTTGTTAGCATTCACAACACTTAAATCAAACTATTAGAATCTCCGACCTTAGCAATTTATAGCCCAAAAGATAAAACAGAACTCCATTCCGATGCAAGTTCCATTGGATTTGGGGCTATCTTGTTACAAAAAAAAAAAGATGGAAAGTTTCATCCTAAATTTTATTTTTCAAAAATGACGACAGAGACAGAATCAAGATACCATAGCTTCGAGCTAGATATATATTGTGTTGAAGATGTTTAAAATTTTCAGCAATCACAGAAGCCACACCAAGGTATTTGGGCTGCTTGTAATAAAAAGCCGTGGTTCAAGTGTGAAGAAAAAAACACCAGTGTTGAGTCTCTTGGTGAGTCTGGAATTGATGATTCGCCTGTTGTAAACGAAAATGTATCTAGTAGTAATGAAAACGAAAATGCTTCTAGTAATAGTGTAAAAATGTATTTAGTAATAGATTAAACGGGGCTCTATCTATAATAATATAAACGTTGTTTTAGGTAATATTAAAAATTGGTTGTCGGCCAGGATCGGGAGATCCTAAATGTATTGTCGCATGTCATGAATTTGTTATTGCCGCTCTAATCACAGATGTTGCACCGCACATCATCCCATATTAATCTGAGATTGGTAGATTTGTTGGTGGTATCACTAACATATTCACTGAGATCAACAGAGGATGTAACAAATCCGGATTTAAAACCATCAATTCGGCTTCTTCATTCCTCTCAAGATGCAATGTTATGATTTTGGTTGATTGACTACAAATAGGTTGATTTTGAGCATTAATGGATGTCAGTGAGGCGCGTATCATAAATTGACGCTTCGTTTGTTGAGTTAATATGCAGTCATGTTCACTACGAAGATTTCGCCGTATAATCAAACGATTCTCATCCATTAGAATTACGAGATCCAAGCCGAAATAGAAACCAGTCCAACGCCATTTCAGGAAATGACCGCAACGCATAGCACTCTTGGAGAATTCGCCATCGTCAAAATTACGGGGACTATGGGCGGCGAGCCTATAAATCAATCAAATAAATCAATTAATTTTATATTGAATCCAACCTGATTCTTTGACTCACCCATCAGCATGATTATGATCTATTTTGAGTAGACAACTATAATTACTATAATTGTGTCTATATAACCATTCTTTCGGTATAATATTATCATTGTAGATAATCGTCAACACCATATAATGATTGGTTAGATATTGTGTGCGCAGTTTTTGGAATGTGCGTAAATAGGGCCGACCTTCAGGTGTCGCCAGAAATGATTGTTCCTCAACACGATCTGCAAAAAATGACCATTGGCCGATTTCCGCTAAGCTTATATTATTAGTCTCAATGCCAGCCTCATTCATACGCTCTTTGGCCTCTTGTGCACGCAACATTTCTTCGGGATCTTCGGAATCGTAATTTGGATGTAAACGTAAAAACATCCAGCTCCTTAACAAAGTATATAATGAGAATTCTGTCTGCACTACATACAAATCGGGACTAGCAGCTAGAGCAGTCATTAACTCGATTGATATTTCCCCCAATATATTCTGTTTCTTTTGATAAACGGTTAACAAATTTATTTCAAACCAATTAAATATTGATCTCGTAACACTTATATCACACCATAGCCATATGCCACCTCATAATATTGTACTGCTGTCTCGGCATTTATTGTCTCGATCATTACCTCTGCACATTTCTCAATGATCCCATCCAAAAGGAAAAATGTCGCTGTTGCCAATACTGAGATAACAACTGTTTTATCAATTGCAATTTCATCTGAATACATTGAACCAAACACAGCATCAAGCGATTCAAGGGTTATATGTTCATCTATAATTTCTATATTTATAGATTCCTGTGTTGCCTCCTTCCAGTGACCATTAAACATAGCCGCGAAATATGGCGACTGAATCAGATAAAGTTTATGCAGATGCCAAACTTTCTTCAATGCATTGATTTCAATATCGGAGTCTCTTTGCTCCTTAAATGGAGTCTGATATATATATTGAGTGGTGGTACGCACCTTTTTGCTATATTTGAAAATATAAAGAAAAATATTTCATGGAAAATTTAGAAATTTTTACCTACCTTAAGATAATAAAGTAGTTCTCAGTAGTTCTCGGCGAATTTTACAATGGAAAAATATATTGAACAAAAAGTTTGTCTCAAAATTTGTATTTTGAACGAAATTTCGTGTGCCGTATCGATTCCAATGGTGGAGAAGGCTTGCGGTGAGTCTGTTTTATCGAAAACTCAGGCTTACGAGTGGTACAAAGCCTTTAAAGTCGGTCGGCAGATCGTCGAAGACTTGCCTCGTTCCGGACGGCCATCGACCTCTCGCACTGACGATAACGAAATCGTGCTCGAAAATCGTCATGTTAGTGTTAGAGAGATAGCACGTGAACTCAACATCAATCGTGAAACAGCTCGTTTAATTTTGGTCAACCATTTGGGCATGCAGAGCGTCGCCGCTCGGCTTGATCCGATTGAGCTGAATTTTCCCAAAAATTTCTCATCGGGCCACGATTATCAACGATTATAAGACCAAAAACGCGATAAATACCATCGACCAGCCGCCCTATTCACCTGACTTAACTCCGTGCGACTTTTTCCTGTTCCCCAAACTCAAATTACCGCTTCGGGCTCCATCAAACAAAATTCGCCGAGAACTACTGAGGTCGACTGATTAATCCAACTGCTGTAAACAAACAGGTTGACAAATCGCGCTCATTTTTCGCACAGTAATTAAGGACAGTCCTACTAACATATAAAAAATACTTAACGCGGACAATTTAAATGACAAATTCCGGTTTCCGGTTACTTTATTGTCTTAAGGTATGTTATGTTGAGGAACTTACTTTTTCGGCATCTCATTATCGCTATCATTATATTCACTTTGTAACCGTTTACGTTTCCTTCCGCCGGCCAAGACATCTGCCACACTATCCTTGCAAACTTCTAATTTACCGACAATTTGTCCCATATTATACGCTTGTCTTTTATCTTTTAAGATATTTCCTTAATTATGAGAGAAATTTATCTCACTGAAAATCCAACCAATAAATAAAAAAAAAACAAGCAATATTTTAGAGAGAAACACGACACGTCTAGATAGATATTTAATATATTTTATCATATCTTAAAACATTTTATTTAGACATTAAAATACATGTAGATGTGTACATTTCAATTCGACAAATTTAAATATCATTATTTGTTACGATTTTTAAAAGTTTGTGAGCATTGACACAAAACTGTTGTGCGTTGTGCTGTGCAACTCAAATTTTAGTTTTAGTATATGATGATGTTGCCCGGATAGAACTACATTCACATTCTATGAAAATTTCAACTCTCTAGCTATTGCGGTTCATGAGATATGACCCGAAGATAGAGGGACTGAAAAAAGTATCCTATGTCTGTCTCCTGATTCTAAGCAACCTCCCCACCAATTTTCAGCCAAATCGGTTCAGCCGTTCTTGAGTTAAAAATAGTGTAACTAACACGACTTTCTTTTAAAGGAATACATATATAGATTTTTTAACCATTGGATTGGACTTTCAAGATACATACTAGTATGTAGGTCCAGCACATATATACAATAATTTATCCAAATAAAATTTCTTTTAATGAATGTTATGGTTAGAGTGCTGCGAACAACCCCTTGTTGGATTGTTACCTTGACGTGTCGTTGAAGAGGCTTAGTGTAGGGTGTAAGAACCATGCAAGCGATGTACCTAAATATGAGTATCAACAATTTGCTTAGCTACTACTAAAGGTCATTATTCCAATCACTTGATAGTCTACTTCGTCTGTTCCTTTCGTCTTTCTTTTGCTAAGGTTCTGCTTGACGTAGAGTTGACAGTTGTAACCGTGAAGTTTATTTCTTAATACGGTTGCTGTTGTTTCTTTGAAAGCCATGCTTAATTCACATTAAATCAATTTATCTCATTACTATCACAAATCGAATGCAAACAAAACAGTGAAGAAAGAGACTCCACACTAATTTCATGTGCGGTTACTTGCTTAGATCTTTTTGACGCTTCTCACACTCTTTCTCACTCAATCAGTCGCTCTACACTGCTCAACTTAGTTGCTATACATAATTTCTATACCCTATAAAGCAATATACAATAGAATGTGGAATATGAAATAATAGATCATATGGAATCTATAAAAACTAAGATCCTCCTATCTGCTGCTTGATTTCCAATAAGGGAATTAGGATGAATAAAGATGGAAAATGTTCACACTCTATATAACCGAACAATTTTAAGTTAGCACTTTCTTTCTTATCTTGGTATAATTTTCAAGCGAATTTTATGATTTTTCATTTCTTCTTATTATTTAAATTCATTGCTTCAGCTCAACGTCCCCCACCACAGAGCTACAAAAAAAATTAACACCTTCCACTGGCATAGCTTTGGAGATATCAGTATAAACATAACACTTTGGATATTTCATCGAAATCAACAGATAATTTTAGTCTCAATTATTGCTTTGTCATTTTCATCCATTAAGCTTTGAAATGTCGGCCGGGGGCATAGGAGATCCCACAATCCGACTATAGCGTATTAACCAAATTGTTTTCTCATTTACCATACCATCGTTTATTTCGGTTTGTTGCTTTCTATTTTATTTTTCAATTCAGTGAATTGCATTCCATTGAAAGCGTTTTACATTGAGCAAGCACTCGCTGATTGTAAATTTATCTCAGGACCCCGGGCAAAAGGGCGCCCCGAACATAAACCAAAATCTTAACAAATTCATGCACACTATGTACCTATATGCTGATTCATAAATTTATAAGCAGTTAGGAGACCTCAAATGTGCAATTTATTTTTACAAACGTTTAGTTAGGTTAAGGGGCCCCGAAATTCTGTTTAGCCCAATGCCCTTACATGTCAAAATGGGCCAATGAATGTTGTTCGCTCCTATTTCATTGTTCGTTCTTAAAACACGACCCATTGTCCATATAGTTTCATTTAGTCACTGGTTTACTTATTTATTGTCGCTGGTACGCATGGCTCACGATGTCTCACGGCGGCTGCCCGCTGATCGACGCCTGCCTAAGTAAGTTGAAATTATTTTGAAATGTAAACGTTGCCGTCGCCTTCGTTTTTTTTTTTTTTTTTTTTTATCATTCTTGGCATTTTATAAAATAATAAAAGAAGGGAAACCCAGATTGAAAATAGAAGCAATATCGTACAATACTTAGAAATTTCCCACGTCGTCGATTATCAAAGAATTTTATATTTCGTTGCGATGGTGGTGGCTCAATTTGTCGCTCTCAGTTGGGTGCTGGTTACTCTGCTTGGTATAACATTTTTATAAACGTGTGGAGAGTATTGTATGTAGAAAAGTTCTTAGGGGAGAGACGAACAGTAAAAAGAAATTCAATATGAAATTCTGAAAGTCTGTTATGCAAGTTGGAAAGAAATAGAAATATACTCTAAAAGTACATGCAAACTACTCACAAAAGATATACCTACAATATGTATAGAACACAATGTATAAAGTTTTGTAATCCACGTACATACACCGAAATATCCATGGAGAATAGTATTTTAATTTAAGTTTTATTATTTAATGATGCTGAGCGACAGCATGATATTACTGGTACTTGGCTAGTTAGGTGGAACATTGCAGTAAATTCTGAGAAATCAGACCACACGACCTTCACGCTTATGTCCCCATAAAGCCCAATGCAAAGTATCTAGAGTTGACCCTGGATAGAAGGCTTAACTGGCAGGAGCATATTAAAAGAAAGAAGAAGCGACTCGCTCTAGAAAGATTGAAAATGAAGTGGCTGTTAAGTCATAGATCTCAGCTCAGCTTGCGCAATAAAGTCTCACTATACAAGACAATAATGAAACCAATATGGACATACGGCATCCAATTATGGGGTACAGCAGCAAACTCTAACATAGAAATGCTTCAACGCTTTCAATCAAAGTTTCTGAGGAAAACTGCGAGTGCTTCTTTCTATGTGCGAAATTCGGTCCTACACAGAGACCTTCGAGTGCCATTGGTCAAAGAAGAAATAAGACGGTACAGTGAGTTACATAAGATTAGACTTGAAAATCACCCCACCTCGCTGGCTTTAGGCCTGTTCGATAACAGCCTTCAAACTAGAAGGCTACGAAGAAAGCATCCGCTTGACCACCCCTTTCGTTTCCCATTAAACTAGACGCTGTATGTTCCATATGAATAGATTTATTGATTGGTCCATATATGGACGGATAGTAAATAAACAAATTAATAAAAATAATATATTGTAAAAAAATTATTTAATGATGGACAAGCTTTAACTAGTATGAAAAGAAAAGAAAAGAAAAAACTTAAACGCCACAGAAACAGGAGAAATCGCAAGGTTACTGGTAACATCCCATCTACTTTATCGACATCAATTCCATCCGTCAAGTCACCTGATGGCAATGGTATGAAGTGCTTTCCTGCAAGTGTAAGAGGACGTGAGATAGCTAGCCCACCTATATATATTCCCGTAAAACCGACCGGCTTTAGACCAAGATGCCCAAATGATATATTTAATCTGATGAAATTCTGTGAGAAATTACAAGAAAAGAAAAAACCTAAACGCCGCAGATACTGGAGAAATCGCAAGAAAAGGGCCAATGTTGCTGATGACGCCGGTCCTTCTAAACAAATAGACTTTGAGTCTATGACGTGGGAAGAGCTATATGATTATTGTGGTTTTTCGGAAACTAGCTCATCTTGTATTGGGCGAATAACAAGAATATCTTACTACACTGTGGCACAACAAATACATAAATTTTTTTATCCATCGACATAGAAGATTTTACACATTCCTTCAAATGTTTTAATGTAAATTTTAAATACAATAACGGAATTTGTAAATTTTCTTACAATTAAATGATGTTTCCATGTCAAGCGTTTAACATAATTTGTATTAACTTTTTCTTTAATTTATTTTTAGACATTTGATGTTTATAATATTGTATTAATGGTCATCGAAAACCCCATAAAGTATATTCTTTTGTCAATGATTAGCATTTCAAGAAGAATTCTTTCCTTTGACTTGCTAAAACACAAAGCAAAGGTATGGGAGTTCATCTCAAATCAAGATGAAATTTTCGGTGCTACTTCCTTTGTCGCATGCAACCTATGGGGTGAGTATTTAGCCAACTTTTATACAATCGGCACTTTGGATTCTAGTACCACTTCAAGTGATTTTTTTGCCACACCTAAGGCATTTTCCTGTACCTATGATGATGAGAAATTTGCTTAAAATGAAGGCAGCGGTCACTTTGTGAGGATGCTTTATTCTATCGAATGTATCCATTTATACACACAATACCTTTTTGTATGTAAGGCAGATGTTTGATAAAATTCAAAAACAATATCAACAACAACAATAAGAACATTAACACAATGTCACAATTGTAAACGTTGTTGTTGTTGTTGTTGTCATCTTCGTTAAAATTGTTAACAATCAAAATGAAGACAAGTATATTATATAAATGCACTTCAGCTTTTACTTTAGCATCAAAATTCAATTGAATTTCAACTTGAATTTATTTTTGTTTGCTCATCTTAAAACAAACAAGAAGTCATCTATTCACCAACCTACTTCATACTCGTATTTAATCTAACTTCTTTCATTGAATGCATTGGATAATATGATGCAAATGCCTGGGACCCTTAGCG
This sequence comes from Amiota minor, assembly GCA_037043295.1. Classification (NCBI taxonomy): domain Eukaryota; kingdom Metazoa; phylum Arthropoda; class Insecta; order Diptera; family Drosophilidae; genus Amiota; species Amiota minor. The sequence goes on from JBAMAW010000900.1 coordinate 13,938, forward strand.
ACTGAGGCCCAGAACACTAACCAATGGGTGCACGAACACCAACCGGAATTCAAAAAAAAAAAACCAAAACACCCCGAAATCAATAAAGTTTGAGTGGGCATTCCAACTCTAGCCTTTATGATAAGGAGTCACCAGGCTCCTTACATATGCTGATGATAGATGTCAAAATTGGCACAGACCCATTGTAAGATCCTTGTTAATCCATCTATTGCAATACAATTTTGGGACTGCCGACTGTCTCTTCCTCCGCGGCAGCTTCTATAAAAAGTATTCCCAATCTTTTATCATGCCTACTTAATTAAGTTTATCAGTATTTTTGTACAATCTAAATCTGCATTAATCTGCAGCTATCTCACCACACCAATTCTTAAGGGGTCAGGTTAAATCCCTTGGGCCTAGGCCCCATAATTCTAATGTACAACAGGTACAACACAATACTAATTTAAACTTTTACTCCTCATCATTTCTATTGTATTTTTTGTTTTTTTTTTTTTTTTTTTTTTTGCATAAATTCACGCATACAAAACATTTACATTACATTTTATTTACTTTTACAGTGTCGTTTTAATATGTTTGTTGTTATAAAGCCTTTGGCGCTTTTCAATTCCGTTAAGTTGAATTGAGTTGACTTGATTCGCTTGCCTTGGTTTTGATGTCGTCGTCGTCGTCGTCGTCATCATCATCGTCTTCGTCGGCGCATCACATCACATTGCATCTCGTTGCGTTACATCGCGTCGCGTTCCGTTGTCACTTAAATTTGACAACAAAAACAATACCAACAGCAAAAACGATGTTGACGGTGACGGTGACGGTGGCGGCAATGGCGACGAATATAAAAAATAGAAAGATATATGTATGTAAGTAAGTAAGTAATAACAAACATATGAATGAACAAACGAAAAAACGCGCACAACGTGTAAATCGTTGACGTCGGCGACAACTTCCGGCATTTTATCTTTACCTTGTCTATTGTTGTTGTTGTTGTTGTTGTTGTTGTTGGTTTATTGTTTAAATACAACAACAATAATAATGATAATAAGAAATGAACAAATGAAGCGCGTCGCTCGCGCATTTTTCGCATGTCATTTGAATTTCGTTCAAAGAAAATAATATAAAACAGCAACAACAATGAAACATTGAAAATAAATGGAAAATTGAATGTAACAACAACGAAAGCAATAACAAAATCCACAACAACAACAACAACAACAACAACAACAACAACAATGACGATAGTAAAGTGCGACGACAAAGGCAAAAACAACAGAAGAAAGAAGTGGTTGAAGAATAAGAAGCATGTTCAGTTGAGGAGGAGAGAAACCGAAACCTGTTTTGACTTTTGAATGCATTTTTGTGTTTAAATAAATTTGTATGTAAGTTGCAACAACAACAGCAACAGCAACAACAACAATTACAATGACAAAACAATTGAGCGCAAATGAAAATCACTTAAATAAAAAAAAAAAAATAAATAAAACAAAATAAGACAGAAACAAATTTAAGTGAAATGAAATACATAAATTTATTTCCCTTGTTAAATTATTTATTTTATTATTGTTGGATATGCAAAAAACTTTCTTTGTGTTGCAGGTGTTTTTCGTTTTTTCCATTACCTATGTTTTTGTTTATATTTTTTCTTTTTTTTTTATTTTTTTATTTTCCATATAGCTTTTTGATCGAGACATCGAGAGACAGAGACCCGACGTTGATTCAGTTGATGAACATATTTAGTAATTCTGGGAATTAATTTTCAATAATCCCAAAAATTATTGATAAAGAAAAAAAGAGGGAACAAATTTTAACAAAAAGTAATTTATTTGTTTTGTTAACAAATTGTGCGTAATTGAGTTTATATATTTTATATTTTATTATCTCTTCCATCTTATGTTTTGCTAAAGTGACTTTGCTAAACTTTTGCTAATGAACCAAGGATTTATTTGTTAAATTTTTCATATTTTTCTATTTAGCAATTTGCCTCCTTTCCTTTTGTCCAGCAATTTGTTCTGGGCTTTTTTGTCTCAGGTAATACAAACATTTATATTCATATGAAAAGATAGGTTTAATGCTCCATTTAACCCTCTTTGAAGTGAAAAACCTTTTCTTAGCGATCACACCACACACCACCAATAAGAACACGCCATCAATTTTAAACAAAAATATGTAATACCTGTGTGAATGTTCGGTTATGGTAGTTTTACACTATAAATAAATAGAAACCCTAATTTCAAAGAAACTTTGAATGAGAATTTTGTAATAAAATTGAGACTGTTTTAAATTATTATTTTATTACAATATTATATCCATTTAGTAAATGTAGAGTTTTCATTTTAATATGTATGTATGTATGTATGTATAAGCCTAATGAAGGAGGAATGTATACATACATACATAAGTAGATATTTAGTACAACAATTATGGAATATTCAATGTTAATAGTATCACATACATAAGTATTTGTTTCAGGAAGTTAAAGCCTCCATAAAAATCTTAAAACAAATAAGTATTTCTTATAATACCTTTTTATATTTTAGATCAATTTAGACATTTTTAATACTGTTCTTCCACCTAATTTTGTTTTTAGATTGAAATGGAGAGCCATGGAGCCAATAAAATAAGAAATACATAACATTTCGCTTGTTTTGTTTTTTAATCAATTTCTAATTCATCATACAATTTATCGTCATCGGAATAAATATGAAAAGAAAAATAAACAAAAATACCCACAATCTCACACGCGCACACACACACACACACACACCCAGCCTTACAACCATCAAGACAATATCCATATACATACTTACATACATAGATACATAGATTGCTTGACTTGCTTGTTTAGATATTTATGTATCTATGTTTATGTATGTAAATTACTTCACCACAAAGTAAAGGGAAATATTTAAGAAAAAAATTAATGAAATGAAATGAACAAACACAGCAAAACACCAGAGAGTGAGCATAACAGCACAATCAGCTGTTTTGTTTTTTTTTATGTCATATTCGTACTTTTGTACACATACGCAGAAACATAAAATACACTCACTCACTCACTCACTCACCCATTCTCATAACCAACACACAAGCATATGCAAGCAACGCGTGTGCCATATGCCCTCTAACTTTACCTCTGTCTCTTGTCTCTCTTGATCTATCATTGGATTTGTTTTTGAGTATTGAACTTATTCATTCCTCTCACTCCTCTCACTTTCAATGACAATTGTCATTCACACCAATGCTGTTACTGTTACTGTTACTGCTTCAACTGCTGTTAACATTACCTCGCTTCTGTTAACATTGCCTCGCTTCTGTTAGCTCTGACTCGTTTCTCTTAACATTGCCTCGTTTCTAATAAAATTTACCTAGCTTCTGTTAATTGCATTTCTGTTCTTTACACTTTTATTATCACCTGCTCTCTCGATGCTGTTTTTTCTCTTTACGACACACACACACACACATACTTATTTGTAATACAAACAAACTCTTCTTGTATTTTGACTTCTTCTGTTAGTATCACTTCTGTTATTAACTATAACATTTCGTTATGGTGAGTAGAGTAATGTGGTGTGTGCTATGGTTTGGAATGGCATGTGGCATGGTCACCATGTAGGGAATTTTAACTCTATTAATTTGTTGCTTGCTCTTATTAATTTGAGATTTTCTATTAAAATTAACATTAAAAGAGCAGAGGGACTGGACTGACTGACCGACTAACTGTATGGATGACGTGATGGTATCTTTGCTCTGTCTATACTCATTGTTATTGCGATCAAATTTTTGTTTTCATGTCTTACAGAAACTACTTTATTTAGCTACTTAGGTATATTTAGAAAAATTGAATGTTTAATCTGTAGATTTTGTTTTTTTTTTTTTTTTTTTTTGAAATTGCACTTTCATTCGTTTCGTCTATTTGGAAAAGTGAATCGCCTCAAAATTCATATCACCTTCTGGGGTTGCTTATGTGCTGCTAGAATCTCACTAAATGCGTAATAAACATGGACCGAATCTGCAAAAAGACAATAACACATGTACAAAATCATAGATTGAGTGACTATCATATTGTCGAGCAGGCAAGGGGGCGAGTGTATGAAATGATTTCAGAGAGGGGGACTAAAGAACAAATTTATGCCAGCGTTAGTGGAAAGGGTGGTCGCAGATGGTGGGGAGAAAGGAGAGAGTATAAACAACAAAAACAAGCACAATAAATAGCGGCAGCAACAAAAACAAAAGTTAAGTCAATATAATTACAAATTACAAAAGCAAAAGACAAAAGCAACAAAAGAAAAAACAAAAACAGAACACTTCGAGCAGAGCAACTTTTTCTTCTTCTTCTTCTTCTTTTCATCAGACGACGCGTCAAGCAAACAAACCAAGAAACAAACAACCAAACAAACAAACAAATAAAGAAACAACCAAGCGACTGAACGAACGACGAAGCGAACGAATGAAACGAGCCTCAACTCAAACAAATAAACCACTTTACTTCAAATCCACGCGCAACCTTAACATACAACTCCAACTGACCCTTACTACTTCACCCCCCTCCCGAACAAAGCATTCAACTTTCCGATCCACAACACACTCTGTTACCCTCTTCCGCACACGATACCGTGAAAAAAACATAAACACACCAACTACCAAACTACCATCTACACAGGCACCACTAACTTGGCAAGTGAGTGAGTGAGTGAGTGAGTGACTGGCTGGCTGACTGCGTTTAGTCAATAACAAAATAACTACACACGCTCTCATGTTGTTTCGTCTCTCTCCCCTTCTGTTTTTGACTATGCCATTGCCACTTCTGCCTGTTGATGTGTGTAATTTTTTGATAGCCAACAAGAGAGAAGCACGATTTCGTGAGCGATTTGTCCAATCTATTCATTTTATAATAGTAATACTCTCAATTTCTTGTTACATTTTATGTTCTCTCTTTTTCTTGATTCTCCGAGTGACTGTTTCTCTCTGTATCGTACTCTACGGAATTGCATTTTATGATATTGTATTTTGCAAATAACGATTGTCGGTCGGTTGTTTAATTCAGTTGTTCTTAACCCAAACCCATGTACTGCAACAATTCAGAGTGTAGAGTTTTTAGGGTTCCAAGTTGCCTTGATATTCAAATACTGGTACTAGAATTTTTAAGGTCTTGTTAATACAAATCGAATTTCTAAGAATGTTGTGAGCAGCAGCCTCAAGAGTTGTTCTGCCTTTAGGCAAAGACCATGAATCACTCACGAGATTGTAGCACTCTCTGAACCTTTACCAGATACCCAACAAGAAATATGGTGTGTATTAGGGATTCTGAGGTTACTCACAGAGAGTAATTTTTGTTGATTAGCGATTTTTTCAGTCTATACAATATTCTTAGTCTTTGCTTTAGGTCTGTGATCTTAACACATGCCTTAATCTGGGCCCTAGTGTGCCGTCTGCTTATATTATTGATAGTGTACTGTATTGAAAAAATGGGCTAAGAATGACTGGGTCAGTTGCCTGATTGCTTGTTGGTTGGCTGGATGGTAGATCAATGTCGGTGTTTTGTTTGATTAAGTATCTAAGTTGAAGTAGGGGACAAAAAACATAGAAAATATTAATATGGAATTTTAATTTTGTTGTTACAGTTTAATATTTATCAAAAACTATGATCTGAGTTCCTCCCCTATTTGCAATAATAACCCAAAAATTTAACATCAATAAAAATTGTTACCTCTAAATGGCTGGGGCTATAGACCATCAACCATCCTGAAAGGGTGAATCAGAATGAAATGCCTAAATTGTATTGCCAGGGGCACTTGTCTCTCTTTCTCTCCCACTATCCCACTCTCTCAACTTGTCAACTTCTTGCATGAATTTAAATTGAGAAGAAATTAAATTATTGTAAATGGAAAAAAATAGAAAAATTTCAAACTAAAAACACAATCAGGAAAGAAATAACAGAGAAGCAAATAAAGTAGAACAAAATAATGAAGAAAAAATGCATACATTTGTACACACATACAAATGTCCATATGAATGTTATGAAAAACGACGAGGGTAAGGGAAAAGAAGACTACTAATAGACAAGGCATACAGTGAGTGAGTGCATTGTTTGCGTGCGTTTGTGTGTGTATGCAAAGTTTAAAAAAAAAATCAACTTACGACGTCAACAAATAAACATAAAAAGCAGAGAAGCAGTAAAAAAAGAGCAAAGCAAAACACAACAACAACAAAAAAAAATAGAAATGAAAAGCTTCTGTCGACATTACTTTTGGCTATGCTTCTCATAGTACTTTGGTGTGACCTTCCTTCTTTGCCTTCTTTATTCGTTTATCGTTCATTCGCTTTATACATATTTATATAGTATTTTATTACTTTTTGTATTTTTGTTTATTTTAGGCACACTTCACAGCGCTGGTCATTATCATCACATTAGTCTATAAGCCCACAAAATTCCATAGAGTTGTGATCAGCATTGCAACAGTAGTCATTATGGCTATGTCCATCCGTCCCTTCATCTGGCTGTCTGTGTTACCGGGTATCTCAGTTCCACCCGCTTATCAGAATTTTTAAACCATAAATATTGGGATGAAATTGCTTTTGATTCTTGCAAATTGCAAGGGGCCTAGTCCGATGAGTACGGTGGCTGAGGCATGATTATACTTCCGCATTTGCCCAAAAAATCATGAGCAATCAATGACGTGTGACGTGGCGGATTATCGTGGTGCAATATCCAAGTCTTATTGTTCCATAATTTCTACGTTTTCTTCCCGCTAATTGCGCATAACTTCAAGGTAATATTCTCCATAGACCGTACGAGAATTAATGATGCTCATAAGGCAATTGTCACCAGTTATGACTCTTTTGAGCAAATATGGATCGTCGTTGACGTCTTTTAACACTCCTGGGCGATGCTTAAGCGACGGTTCTTTTGCTCAAAAATTATAAATTTTGGAACAAACTTCGCTGCCACACGTTTCATTCCCAAAACATCCAAAAAAAATTTAATGGCTTGAGCCAAGCGATACACCGATATTCTGAACAACTTCTCTAACAGTGACTGAGAAAAATAAAAAGTCTTCTTACACCTCTTATTATGTTTGTTCCACATACTATATACATAGGAGGTATACTTACGTCATATACTTATTGGCATTCTCTTTTATATTTACCTATATTATATTGTTTAACAGTTGTTTTATACATTGGTATAATCAGCATCGCTTGACATAGCCATCCATCCCTGTGTCGTCCCTTTGTATCATTATGGAACTATAACTTCTCTCTGGAGAAATTATTAATTTAAATGCAATTTACATATGAAATATGCATACCATATGGTATATGAAATATGGATCCCAGCGGTCAAATTCTCGGGTGTACTTACACAATGCTAAAGTTTTCCATATAAAATATCTTTAAAATTTCGAATTATTTCCAGAAATTTTATAAATCCGCTGCATTTCTAATTCCATTTTTGGATATATGTATTGTACATATACAAGTATAATATGGTACTTGAGATAAATCTCCAAAGGAATATCAGCCAACTGCAACAAGTGTTTAACCTAATTTTAACTTTATTTAGCTAACGTGATAATTGGAACCAACTTAATGTTGCCTTCATTTTCTAAAATTTCTTGATAAGTGAAACATTTTTAAAGTAAAACATCTTCAACGGCGATTGTACGAGAGTTGAGAGTGATATTACAAGGTCACGTTTTGTTATCCGCATCTTTCGGTCTTTAATACCCTGTTTACATTTAGCAACTGTGAGAAGCAATTTTACTTTTGCTTTACTAAAAATATTTACTTACTTTTCCGCAGATTGAAAGTTGCAATTCCAAATTACTGGCTAATTAAAACTTATCGAACAAAACGAAAATGCGTTTATACAAGATGGATATACCACCATTGATAACATATTGGGTTACAGAAAGTGATAATGAGGAGTTTTATGATCAAGAAATTATACTTGTAGAACCTGTAGATGACGATGAACAGATTCCAAATGTTGCGGTTGTAGAGCCCGAAAAGGTATTAGAAAATATTATATACAATAAGGCAATATACAAATAATACTTATAAGCTCCAATCTAAATTTACAGATTGATGAACAACTCAACCCAAATGGTAATCTACAATAACTTAAAGCAATATTTTCAATGCATAATACCGGTGTATTTGGACTACATAATCATATTTGTATATTAATTGCTTATTGTATCAATCGATTCTTTTACATATGAATAAATGTTGACACTTTAATTTGGTTCGCAAATACGATTTTGAGGGATTTCCGATGTATTGAGAAATTAAGTATTTCACTTTTGCGGATGGTAAACCCATTCTCTATGTTGGCTTCGTGCTTTAGCATACCAAGTCTTCTTGCGATGATGAGTTTGACAAATGTAAGTACAAGTAAGTATATACTAGGGTAGTAACTGAACTTCGCCTCTGCCTTCGGAACAGCACCACATCCGCAAGTAATCGTCTATCCACCTTCGCATCTGCCTCCAGATGTTTTTAACGGAGTTTTAATGGAGGCATATTTACATTTTGTGATTGCGTGCGACGTCACATGACTCACTCCCTCTCACTTCCCTCACTCAACAAAAGCCAAATACGCGAAAGAAGACAAAGAAATTGTCATTATAACCAGAGACTACTTATATAAATAAAATAAGTAGATAGACTAGACAATTCTCTCTCTCTCTCTGTTAATGAGTTCATCTGATTAACTTTCGCAACAACAATTGCACACAAATTGTTCGAAATTATTGTTTTGAAATTGGCTTTTTTTTAATTTGTTTATGGAGGTGGGCTCCGCCTCCGCATTCGTCTCCGCTAAATTTGGCCTCCGTTACAACCCTAGTATAGACTGTGTGGGTTCTCTGGTTACCATTAATATGGTATTGCAAACATCAAGCAATACGAGTACGCTTACGCATAAAATACTAAAAAAATAATAATATTATCCTTTATTTTCTTCTCATTCAAATTTACATTATTTTTATCTTTTTGATGACGAAGTACCAGTTGATTTAAATAGGCTTGTCCACATTAAAAGTTTGAATGTGTTTGTTTAGAACGTCCGGAGCGTTGGCATCGGCATCTGCAATATTGGCTCCTGCCATGTTACCAATTACATTTCAATTTTCTCTTTAATATTCTTTGTCTTCGTTATAAACGTGTTGGAAACTGTTTGGCATTTAATACAAAGATTGAGGCTTGAATAATCTTAAATTATACGTTGCACATCCACTACTAATGTCAATTTTCTTGTAATTGGGCTCAATCAATGGGATTAAATATTCTTGTTGCGCTAGGTGTCCCACGTTCACATTCACTTCCACTTGCAGCAATGTTCTTCTTACCACTGCCATCATAAGACTTCTTTGGATGAAGTTGATGGCGAATTAGATGAACTAGGTATCCCACGTCCAATTTCAGTTGCATCAGTGAACTTCATATCATTTCCATCAACTGATTTCACGGATGGAGTTGATTGCGAAGAAGTTCTGCTCAATTTTAGCACGGATTAAGAAGATTTTGAAGAAATGCGCTGGTAACATCTGCTCTCCTCGGGAAAAAAAAGTATGCATGCGTACATACCTGTAGTGTGCTTGACCGACTGTTGTTGTGGAGTGCTTTCGGTACGTAGACCGGACATTTGAGAGAAACGATGAAGTAGTTGAGCTTGCTGTCCCACGTCCAATTCTACTTGCTGCAATGCGCTTCATGACTTCAGGGATGGAGTTGATGGCGAAGTAGATAAGCTAAGTGTGCCAAGTCCATTTTAAGAAAAATACGTTGCTTTCAAAATAATTTGTTTTTTCAAATGTGTTAGTCACATTTGCCTGATTTCTAAAGGTGTCAAAGATTAAATAATGCAGTGTGAATTGGTGTTATAATTAGGTCGTGATGCGTGAAGAATTATGTAACCAAAATCATCGGTTTGTCTGCTACTATGGAAACAAGTTCCAGTTTTTTAGGGTTCCGGACCCAAAGGGTCCCTATTACAGAGACTTCGTTGTTCGTCCGTCCGTTGGTCCTCAGGTCATATCTCATAAGCCGCAATAGCTAGAGAGTTGAAATTTTCACACAATGTGTAGCTCTAACCGGGGATTAGCAACAAATACTAAAACTAAAATACTTTTATAAACTTAAAGAAACATGCAAGAAACATTTTGGTTTGTGTGGCAGCTATACGATCCAGTAATTCCATGATATTGAAATTTGGAGGGTTGGTGACTATATATTAGAAATCTATATTGTCGAAATTTAAGTTTGATCGGATTACTAGGTAGGGTACCTTCCATACAAACCCACCATTAAAGTTCAGGTTCTTATTAGAAAAACTGTTTTGTTTTTTTGGAATTGAACTAAAATTTAGACACTATAAGTTTTTGATATAGGCGTTGCACATTTGTTGGAATCAGCCAAATCGGACAACTAGGAGGGGTACTTTCCATACATACCCACCATTAAAATTGAGGTTCTTATTAGAAAAACTGCTTTGTTTTTTGGACTATTGAACTGAAATTTAGACACTATAAGTTTCTGATATAGGCGCGGTACATTTGTTGGAATCAGTCAAATCGGACCACTAGGGGGAGTACCTCCCATACAAATCCCAATATGGTACGGGACCCTCCGTGTACCAGTCTGACTCGCACTTGGCCCATTTTTTTAGATTAAGAGATGATTTCTAGAATGTGGCCTAAGGCATTTTAGATAAAACTGGAAGTAGCGTGAGAAAAGTTTAAAATTCCATGGAATGAAAGGAGTCTTCGTAACAAATTTAATCTATAATGTAAGTTTTAGCAAAACCCCTGAAAACTTTGTCACATTTTTTGTATTTTCTCCTAGTGGGACAACGTAATTTGGATGGTGATTGTAGGCGTTCAATTTAATTGCAGTACACTGCGAAAAAGTTTTATATCCCAAGACTTTTTTGTTTTAGTAATCCAAACAATTTAACCTTTGGGGCTTCATAGGAAAAAGACAAAATTAAAGAGATACAAATTTCCTTTTAAATTTGGCCTACTTATGTCTCAGAGTTGTATCCTATTTTCCAATGGCGCCACTGAGACAACAGCGGTATGCAAAGGGTTAGGTTAGTTTCAACAATAAAACCCTCGCAAACATTTGACATTCATATCACGCTCGCATATAAATAACGCGGACAAAATCATCTAACGAAAAAAATATAGAAGACTTGACTTTGTTGCCAGTCCAATAATTTCTATATAAAAAATATTAAAACGACCTTACGATGTTGTTGCTGATTACGTTACGCTGCTTTCTTTTGTTTCTTGGTTTGCTTGTCTCCCTCTATGCCACCCTTCTTTCTTTCTTTCTTCGTCTATTACATTTTCTCTCTTTCAATTATTCGCTCGCTCGTTGTTTCTGGTGGTTTTTGGTTTTTTTGTGTTATTAATTATATTTTATTGCATTTATGCATCAATAATTATCTTTACATAAACTAAGAAAGACACAGTGGAGAGAGAGAGGGTGAAAGAGAGACAAAGAGTAAGTGTGTGAAACAGAGATAGTTTAAGAGAGTCTAATTTTTACCGACAACAACAGGTTTTTCTAACAAAAAGCAAGTGAAAACAGACATAAAATTGAAAAAAAGAAACAGAAAATTATGCTGCAAAATGAAGGCAAAATTCATTATGAAGGGGGTGAAGAAGTACATAGATGATGATGATGATGATGATGATGAAGAAGATGGTGATGATGGAAAAGAGTATAGAAAAGAAACATAATAATAATGATCATAAAGGGGAAAGAGCAATCAAAAGTTTACATCAAACGAAATCAGGTCGAGCATTTTTCTTTTCTTTTTTTTTTTTGCATTTGTTTTTCATCACGCATTCTTTCGTTTGCTTCTTATCATTATTACAATTTCTGTTGAAAGTGTCTTTCATTTCTTATATCATAGGCGATTCTCATCTCATTTGATTGTGCAATGGATTTCTTCATACTCATATTTGATGTGATAAAGAAAGACAAAAGTTATCCAGTAATCGTAGGCCCCATGTAATGATCGAAGCATTACAAGAATTAATTTGAGAAAATAAGTCACTCAAATCTTGCATAGTGGGCGCTCTATTAGATTTTAAAAGCCTCCCATTCTCCAATGGGCTCAGGATTTTCAATTGGATTGAGGACTGGAGTTTATGCCGGCCACACCTTCAACTGAGATGACTCTGACTGCTAACTCTGGGTTTTACGAGCATTATGCTTTGGTTCGACGTCTGTCTAGATAATCTCTTTAAGCTTGGAATTCGGAATGGCGTCCACAAAGTCATGGCCTTACTTTCTTTATGAGACCATAAAATATATTTATCTAGGGGAAATCTCTTTTACATGCTAAGTATGTCCATTTCCTTTTATTTTGAATTATATCTTCTTCTCCAATTTAAGAAACCACTAGGCATAATGCTTTGAAATCCTCTAACCTGGCTGAACTGGAGCGCAGAATCAACTTTCCACTGTACTTGTAATCTATAGATTTGTTCATAATCTTTCTTTTCAAATTAATTATTGTATATTTTTCAGATTACTAGATAAAGATAAGAGAAATTTGAGATACCGCCTGCAAGTTAAAAAAACAACTGGAGAGGAACGGTACAGGGGAGAGAAAATTTGAAGAATTTACAGGATTAGTGATGATGAATGATGATGATGGCTTTATTTGTAATCAATACTTTTAGTTCTTTTCCAATCAAGACCGCAGGACTACTGCTAAGTAGAGGCAGTACTCTTGAAGAGTCACGCGGGTAGAGTATTGAATTATAGAAAAAAAAAAATAAAAAATAAGACTAACAAACCTTAAGATAATAGAATTATAACTGAATGAATCACATCAGATCATTTTATCCCATATACTAGTATGTACATACGTACATATAAAGACTCGCACTCATCTATATACTACCGATACTAATTTAATGATATTGACTTCGTCATCGTCGCTCACTATTTATCCTTCCCTCCATCGCTCTCTCTCTCTCCCTCTCTTTCTATATAACTGACCCTATCGCAATGTTTCTTAAACTGTTGTGCCTGGATCCTAGGGTTCATGAAACTTTTTTGAGATGAGTTTGAGATGAGGTTCGCAGTTAAAAGTTTTGCCTCACGTGTGTTTCCGCAGCTTAAGAATCGCTGATTAAGTGCAGTTATACTTTTACTTCCTCCTCTCTTAAACACTCGCACACATTACAATTTTCTAATTCTTCTCCACTTGCTTTGCTTATCGTTTGTTTGCTTTGACTTTGCCTTTGTCGCTATTTTAATGGTTTATTATTGTTGTTTTTGGCCTTCTAAAGAAACCGCATTTGACTTGAAAGTGGTGGCTATTATAATAATGGTCAACATCACCAACATTATTATCATTATCATCTTCATTGAACCCGGAACTGCTTATATAGGAAAATTATATGCGTTTGTCAAAAGAAATTAGCAAACAAGATAACAAAATCGAGCAAAACTTAATTTTCTTTAAAAAAAATTTAAAAATTTTCATAATTCTTCTAACTACTGTATGGAGAATAAATAAACATTATTCCATTCTTCAGAAGTCCTTTAAAATCATATCATGTCTAGAGAGAGCCCTTCAAATGTTAATGTTGAGGGGTCACTAATCTTCAAGAGAAAAAATGTTGGGAAATATTTTGTTCAAAATCAGGATCAACTGAGTCGTTGTTCTAAATACTTTCATGGTCATACATACATATATTTTTATAAAAAAAAAAAGTCGGCTAAATGCGAATTAGATTCGTACAAAATTGCGGAAGTAGTAGCCGACTTCGCCGGTTCCAACAAATTCATTCATTCGGGCTATTCATTTGTTGTGGTTAGATCGTTGATTGATAATTCTTTTCTTAATTTGAAAGATGATAACGATGATGCTGATGTTACAAACATCAAAACAAAGTGTTAATGCCCTCCAAAATTTAACTAATAGTGTAGTATGTCTGAGTAATATAATACACGACTGATGTCTCTTAGTCTCTCATGACTCAATATGCAATAGCATTTTGCGTTTCTCTCCGTAATAAAAATTATTTGAAAATATGTATATATTTTATTTAAATATTTAGTATATATTTATATTAATTAAATATAATTTATAATATTAAATTAAATACTAACAACAAAATATACAATAATTTTTTTTAATTGATTCTTTTTCTTTTTCTTTGTATTGTATTTTTCTTTTTGTGCGAGCATCTTTTATTTTTTTTTTTTTTTTTTTTTCCTTTTCTTTCTAACATACGAAATCTTAGATCGTATGTACTTATATCGTAAATTATCGTAAAATTCTATTTTTAGCATTCTGCACGGAAATTTTTCGGTTAAAGATTTTACGTGCGACGTAGAACTAAATGTTTTAGTTCACAAATGTTACAAGTCAGGTTGGCCGAGCGGTCTAAGGCGCCAGATTTAAGCTCTGGTTCCCGAGAGGGAGCGTGGGTTCGAACCCCACACCTGACAACCAAAGATAGCTCGATAATTCGATATTTTGTTTTTTTTTTTTTTTTTATTTGTTTAATCTTTATAGTTTTGGTTAAAACATAATTCTTTGAAAATTGGAAAATAAAATTTGTACAATCCTAATGAAACATGACATATTATTTATAATGAAATGTAGTAAGATTAATGAGTAGAATTCGACTTAAGAATTTAGTTAAACTATATTTTATTTAAAAAATTTACCAATCAGACAAATATTTATAGATACTATACATATAAATTTATGGTTTTTAAGAGATTTCATTATGAATTTATGTATTTCATTAGACTCAGTCTTGATCAATTGTAATTAGCATGTATATCGAAAAGTAAGATAAGTAATTACACTAGTATTTGATTGTATGTTATATCTGTATATATAAGAAAACTCGATGATCTTTAAATATTTCTGATTTGATTAGTTTATGTAATTTACTGAAGTTGTTAATTTAGACAATTATGGTAATAATTTTTGATGTGAAACATTTTTGGTTTCGGTAGAGTGAAATTTAAAATCATCATAGGCAATTTTGTTTGGAAAATGTGATTATTAAATTTAAAATTTTGTTTTGTTTTTTTAGTTTTTATATTTTTTTTATAAACGTTTTGTAACTACAACAAATAAATGGTAACACAACAAAACTCATTTTAGGGTAATATAAAAAAGAATTTAAAAAATGATGGTGAAACATTTTCTTTAAGTGTGAATGGCCTAGTGGATAAAGAGCCGGCTCGAAACAACAGAGAAGTGGGTTCAGCGCCTCCTGCAGGATAATAAATTTTTTTTTTTTTTTCGTTCTTAAATTTTATAACTACAGCAAATGCAAATGCAATACAACAAAACTCATATTGAGCTAATATAAAATTATTAAAGTTTAATAATAAATCGAAAAATTACAAGATTAGGAAGAGAGAAGAATGAATGTGCATCGTTTGTCTGTGATAATGTGCGAGGGACTGAGAGAGAGAGAGAGAGAGAGAAGAATTAATACGATACAATAAATAAAATAAAATGTGATTGAAACTCTTTGACTTGCCAGCGAGATGAATGAGTCCTCATAGATACAGGTGGATTGCCATTATTATTATTATCGTTATTGGATAACGACGAATATACAATAGGTGTGTCCGATGGCTTAGCACACAGAGCTATAGGGTTTTTGGAATTAATTGAATATCCGCATGACATCATTACACCTGAAATTGTATGACGAAAACTTGAGTTGATCAAATAAACAATGGTTCCGTAAAACGCCTCTGTTTACGGATTCCTCTTAGTTGTAGACTGGGACTAAAATTAAGGAACATTTCTGCGGGATATATTCAGAGACATGACATTGAAAAAAATTTAGTTCCTATCGCCCGAAGAAATACTACAATCTATTTGAATACCAATCGTACATCCCAATTCCTTTAATTCCAGCCTGTGGGATGACAATTCACAAATCGCAAGGTTGTTTATGAGTATGAAAAATCTTATGACCAACAACTCGGTTATGTCGCACTTTCAAGAGTCTCAAATCTTGAAGGATTATGTTACGAAAAACAATGATAAATGATTTCATCATGGACGAAGATTTGCACGCAGTTTGCTTCCCCTCCAAACTGAATTTGCAAGGTTCACTCACTCATTCAGTTTTTAAAGGATTAATTAACTTGCAAATGACCACAAGTCAACTTATTCCAACAACCAACTCCAAAAGTACAATTGATGCGGTTTTCTCGAAGTTTCTGGATTTCGAATCAATAATGTATATATTATATTGTATTTTAGCTATCATCGACCAATAATCGCTTATATTAAATTAATTGAAATTTAATATTGAAATTTTGTATCAAACTTTCATTAATTCATTTAAAAACATAGTCAAGTTAAGAACACACACATTTTTTTTTTTTTTGCTTCTAATTTTTCTCTTTGGAATCGAGATTCTATGGCCCAAAGGTATTCTGAAGTGGGGCCAATTCTTAAAGAGGAAACCAAACTAAAAGACAAGAGTAGCAAAATCTTTTCAGACAGCACGACTACACAAATCGGTGTGGATTCACCTATTGTATATGATGCAGAAGATAACGCGCTTATTTCCAGATCGTGAGGTGGCGTGTTCAAACCAATTTGGTGGGTGGGGGATCAAGTAAATATATATATATATATATTTTTTTTTTATTTTAAAATTTAAATTTCTTTGCTTTTGTACTTAGTTTGACCTTGTTATTAATCTTTTTTTCTTATCTCTCTCTCTCTCTGTTGCTCTCTTCTTTTGTTTTTATTTTTTTTTATAACAATATTTTTGGTTCGGGTTTTTACATTTTTATACTCTTCACACAGTGAATAGTATTATAAGTTTGTGAAGAAGACAACGGAGACCCCATAAATTATATACTTACACACTTATATTCTTGAACAGTTCGACGAAACGAGTTGATTAAACCATGTCCGTTCCTTTACTTTTTGAGCTAAAGAGCTGAAATTCTTCACCAGATGCTGTACATTTGTCGGAATCAGCCGAATCGGATCACTAGGAGGGGTACTTCCCATACAAACTAAATTTCTAATTCATGTTCTTATTTGGAAAACTTTTTTGTGTTTTGTAATATCGAACTGAAATTCAAATACTATAAGTGTCTCGCCCATCTGCACCAACCATATATGTATATTTCAAGACCCTAGAATTACTGGATCGCATAGCTTCTATACAAACTTCCATTTAAATTCATGTTTTTATTAGAAAACTTTTTTATTGTTTTGTATTATCGAATTGAAATTTGAATAGTTTAAGTCTCTGACTCATATTCACTAAACATGTAAATTTCAAGACCCTAAGATTATTGGATCGAATAGCTCCCACATAAATATTTCGGTCTTAATGTAGAAATGCATTATGAATACTGACTCTACACTAAGCATAAGTCAAATCAATAATGAAATTTTTCTGTCTGTATGCTAAAACACAGGAAGCGTAGGCATAAACGTTTTTTTAGAGGTGTGTGAAGAGTATGACAACTTCGGCATAGCAGAAGTTAACCTTCTTTTTTTCTTGTTTTTGTTTGAGTTTTTCTTTCTTTGGGTCTTTTTAGTTGAAAAAGTTTAAAAAACGCAAAAAAGGCACATACAAAAATTTTATTTTGTTATAATAATTTTGTTGTTGCAGTTCATTGAACTGGGTCGGGGACATGAACGTCATTATAATCATCGTCATGATCATCATTGTCATGATTATTTCTTTAAATTGTTGTTGTTGTTTTTGTTGAGCAAATGACAATTTTTATTTATATTTAATAAATTATTTTGGTTGTATTTTCTTTTTGGTAATTTTTTTTTTTTTCCTTTAATTTTGTTTTTAATTTTATATAGCCAATAAAAGAAAGAATGATAGAAAGAAAAGAACAGACTGAGAGTGTCCGAAAAAGTGTGGTAGATGTGGTGAGGATGTTAATGGCGAAGGTTCTACCTGTACCTATAAGCAGGTACTCACTCTTTCTTACTTCCATTTTTTAGGCCTGACCCATTATCATATCTTTAACCCAAATTTTAGTTTTCATCACTACTTCATTTTTTTCTTTTCTGCTTTTTGCCTTATTCTCACTTATATTATTATTCATACTTTGTATATGTTATTCATACTTTATCATGTTGCTTGCCATAAGTTAAAACAGATATTGACTAATCTTGATAGCAGACTGTCTGTCAACATAAATTGATATGTTTCCAGGGTTCTCCCACATGGTGTTTATCAATTTTTATTTTGTTTTTTTTTTTTGTTTGCCGTACTGCAAAGAAATATGTATGCCTAAAAAAGACTGCACCAATCTGGTATCATCTTACCTTGCTTCAAATAATTCTTTCCCGATAATCTTGCACTTAAATTGTCATTCCGTTTCAGTTCCGGCACACAGTAGTCACATTCGTTTCACTCAGATTTCTGTAGGATGATACTTTGGCCAGCCGCACAAGTTTCAAGAAGATGCGATTCCCGGAGTCTGACTGCACGTCCTTGACGTGCTTGAGGTAAGATTCAGAATGATATCCACTTTCCATTTATCTTGTGATTATCACATGAGTGCCACCATGTTTCTTAATGTAGCCCGTACCCCAAAGCATTCCTCTATCTGTACAAGTAAAAGAAAACGAGCTGTGCATCTTCAGCAATTCCGACGTAGACAGGGCATAAGGGGTCCTCCTCGTCTGAAAAACGGTGTAGATAGAATTTAAAGTATCCATGTCCACTGAGTATTTGCATATTCAAATCAACTTCTCCACGTTTCCGTGATATCCATGCCATTCTCCAGACGTTTTCCATTTTCTTTGCCATTCTTGGAGACTAGATGTTAAGATTAATATCCCAGATCCATCAATAGTGCCTCCGGTTTTAGTTGTAAAAAGAAATCTAAATAAAGAATTGAATGATCTCATAGAGGATGACACACTAGTTAGCAATGTTATACGTTTCCTCTAACTACAATAGTAATCTGTCCTACATCAACTTCATTTGATGGCATAATTTTGTTCAATAGGCGATGTATATATAAGTTACACACTCAATTGATGACTCGATCCTCTGAAATTAGCACAAAAATTTAGCATTTAACTTAAAATATGTAAGAATATATAGAATAAGCCTTCAAAAGAGGTATGACTGGATGAACTTTGAATAGTATATATATTTAGACCGTACAATTAACAATTATATTTCACTTCTAGATTTAACAATGAGCAATCTATATCTATATATACATATAATAAAATCGTTGACTTTGTCATGTTGTTTTTTAGTTGACTAATTATCATCAAATTACTGAAACACAAGAATCTTTTTTTTTTGGAGCACAACATAGACATTGTTTCATAAAAATTGACCCACAAAATATAACTTAATACTAATTTTATCGAGTGACTAGTTGCCGGGGCCTATGACTCGCGATTTGTAAAAGATTTAATGTACAGTAATTAAATTGTATGGTTGGATTTTTTGCAGAAATTATGTATGTTGGAGCTATTTAATGTTGAGGGATAATTTAAAAGTTGGGATGGGGCTATGGAACCAAAAAGGGAGACCCTTATGCTCTCCAGGAGTCCAGTAGATAATTTGCCGTGGTTCCGCAAAAAGGGCATGGTGGACGAACTGAAGCTTTGAGGATATGTTGGTGCGTGATTTGGGTGTGTCCAATACGCAGACGAATGAAAACTGCGCATACCCGTCTTGATGAGTTGGTAGGAAGATCGATTTTGTCGTAAGTTGGGTTGATGGAAGAGTACCCGTGGAGGAGCTGTCCCCATCCCGTCAACTTCTTCGTATGCAGATGACGAGTAACCAGGTTTTTTAAATCTCTAGAGCTGGTTGGAGTGAAGACGTATGTTGGGGCAGAGCTGATGTGCCGGGCTGCCTCATCGGCGCATTCATTTCCCCGAATACCTTGGTGGCTGGGATCCCAAAGGATGGTGATTTTGTGGTGGTGTATAGTGCATAATTTCTGCATTTCCCGAATTGTATGATCGTTATGCTCTCGATTTTATATAGCTAATATCGAGGATAGGCTGTCAGAACATATAGCAAATTTTCCGTTTTCTTTTATTGTAAATTGGCAGTCCTTTAGTAAGGCAAAGGCTTCGGCGGTGAATATGAATTAATTTATAATTCAAAATATTTAAAATGCGTTTTTTTTTCTTATAAATGTCAAATTAATCATACAAAAATTAAATAAAATATATCAAAAAAAAAAAAAAAAAATTTGTGAGATATCGCGTCACCGGTTCGATCACCAGATTTTACAAATTTTTTTTTTTTTTCATATGTATTACGTTTTTTCATTTTTCTGTTGAAATACAAAAATACAAACAAAAAATACAATTTATGTATTAACCCTTAAAAACCAAGTTGGGAAATTATGATCGTTGGCTCATGACGCTAAGCATCGGCTCGCAAAATTTAAGTAGGTGGGTTCAACTCCACTTGGGGGACACTTTTTTTTTTTTTTTTTTTAAATTATATTTTATTTCTATACATATACTTTATTCTATTTTTTTTTTTTTTTTTTTTTAAATTATATTTTATTTGCAATATAAATAATAAACGATATTCAGCGATTTTGATTGTGCACTCTTATTATGTTTCTATCTTAATTTAATGATAAACTCTTAACGGCAAATCCAGTGGATGCCGCCGATTCAATCTTCGGGTGTGCTGGCTGTTGTCAAGCAGGTTGACTGCAAGATGATTAACATGACTTTCCTGGAGATACATATATGAGTTGCTGATTCTTGAGTCTGTAGATCTCTGTGTAGGACTGAGTTTCTCACGTACAAGGGAGCAGAAACAAAAGTCTACGCAATAGTTTGGACTGAAACCATTGAAGGATCTCAATGTTTGAGTTGGAGGCAGTGCCCCAAAGCTGTATTCCATAAGTCCACACAGGTTTAAGTATGGATTTATAGAGTAATAACTTGATTTCAGCTTGATCAGTTTGATTTTAAAAGCCAGGACATTTTTTAAAAGTTTTCGGCCGAGCTGTTTTCTTTTCAATTTTATGTGGCAATTCAAATAATTTATATGCACACATTCCGGAAGATTCAACTTCAAATGTTGTGTACAGATATTATATAAATTTATATAAATTTTTTTTTGAATGCAAAACAAAGTTTGCGGGTCAGCTAGTAGGCGATATAAACTCAATTGATGACTCGATGCTCTGAAATTAGCACAAAAATTTAGCATTAACTTAAAATATGTAAGAATATATAGAATAAGTCTTCAAAAGAGATATGACTGGATGAATAGGACAATTAACAATTATATTTCACTTCTAGATTTAACAATGAACAATTATATATAAATATATCATATAAAGGGTACAAATGATACAAAAAGAGGGAGAGTTATAAATGGCAAAGTAAAATGAAGAAAAACGGAAATCTTTTAATAAATCCATTTAACCAAAATTAAAGCAACAATGCTTATTTAACTTCTTAAGCTAAATTCTTGTCATAATTACCGGATTTACATACACACATACAAGCAGATCCAAATAAGTCTAAGTGTATTTACAAACCTACATACATATATATCTAGATACATCCATTGTATTTGTTTACTACGTAAACCGTTTGTTGAATGCCCAAAAAGACCAACATCGTAAACATTTTTAAACTGTTCATAATATCTTTCAGTATAGAATCCTTGTGTTACTACGGGGTATCATTACCAGATGAAAATTCCGCGTGACATAAAGGAATGTAATTTTCCCAATAATTTGTCCTTAAAGCAAAACAGTAAAAGGAAAAGCAAAATTATTTTAAATACACACACACACATACACAATTAGACATACACAGACACACACACAATCACACTTCAACATAAGTTGGCATTAGCTCGAGATTAGTTGATTGTAAGGTACAAAGTAGTAGTAGAAACATTACCGAGTATCATCATCATAATTAACCAGCAGCTTCTGCTTTGCGCCATGGGTGTCCTTGGCATTGACATACACAAATACTCACTCACTTACACACACACACACATGTATGTATGTATACCTATGTATATGGATGGCACTCAGTCAGTTAGTCTGTCTGTCTGTCTGTCAGTGAGGACAGTGAGTGAGATCTGTTCATTGCCCTTCTGTCCAAATGACAGATGTTGTCATGTTTTTTTTTTTTTTTGCTTTTCCTCCCCTTTATATATCTCCTTCTCATCCCCTCTATCAATCTCTCTCGTTCTTTCTTACTCTTTGTAAATAAAAATATCTCTTTCCCTTCATAATCATTCGCTCATTCACACATTCTCCAAGTGTTTATCTCTTTGTCTGACTTCGCTTTGGGGTTTTTTGGTTTTTGGTTTCTGTTTTTTTCTTTTATGATTTTCCCTTGTGTCAATTATTTGTACATACAATACATACATTTTTTTTTTCTCTTTTTGTTGTCTTTTATTTTAACATGTTTATTGTCATAAGTATGCATGTTTTTTTGTTTTTTTGTGGTTGAACTCATTTTTAGAATTGGACCAACTTGTGATTTCTTTAAATTACATTTGAAAAGCGGATCATCATCATCATGGTCATCATCATCATTCTTATTAAGTATTATAGTTTTTATCATTTAGCACACATAAGTATTGTATGTTTTGTATTTCTTAAATGACGCCAATTGCTTGAAATCTTATAAAAAGAATATGTTTGTAGAAGAGAAGCAATAATTTGATGATAAGAAAAACCGAGAAGTTTACACATTGTTCCCTATCCGTCTGTCTGGCATTGCCTATGTACATATTTCTTGCAAAAATACTGAAATATGACAAGTTGCCTAAAGCATTTACACAATAAAACAAGACTCCTGCATAGGAGTTCAAATTTTACGGCATATTATTTTTTTAAAGAAGAAATGAGCGATGGGGATGAAACACTAAAATGCAATGGCACAAAATCCAATGAATTTAATTCTCAGACAATATTCAGAGAGACATAACAAACTCTCTATTACTAAATACAATATTATTACACTTAGAGATGCATAGATTTGTTTCATTGACCAAATTGATCCAATTGAATTTAATGCTAAATAATGATAATCCAATCTAATCTAATTTTATCCAATTCTATTAATCGAGAAACTAACTCAAACAATGCCAATTTAAACAATTTAAAAAAAAAAATCGAAACTTATCAAATTTCCAATTTAAATTTTCTCTGAGAGATTCTTTAAAGTATCTAAGGAAACACTGTTAGTTAATCCAATATTACAATATTACAAATTTTCATTTCGTTTCTCTTGAACATATTTTCTACCTACTCTGAACTCTAAACACTAAATGGTGATTGTGATTTCTGGTATTTCCTTGTTTCTCTATCTTTTTTTTTTTGTTAATTTATCTGTGTCATAACCAATTGTTGTTGTTGTTGCTTTAATTCATTGTACATATTTTGCTTTGTCTTCATTTCATTCATCGTTTTTCATATGGTAAAACAATGTATCTATAATATGTTTGTATCTTAAGAAATCATTGCCTCATTATAAACTACAATGAATCAGGTCAACAAGTATGTACATACATACATACATATGTATTTATGTACATAAATGTTATGCATAAAATGGAAATAGGTACAAATATCTAATGTAACTATAAAATAAATATATAATATTAATAGATAGATTTTGTATAAATAAATAGATAAATAACATGCATATACAATATATACATATATATTTAAAGAGATTTTAACAGATTGTTATAAAACAAAGTCGTTTCAAATATATTGGGTTTGTTCTGTTGTGCTTGTGAAAATCGGGAACCCCATTCCAGTCCCTATTGCAACTTTATTTCTAGCTCAATAATATTATCATAAGTAAGGCGTACCTATCTATCTGATATACGAATACAATTGTCTCAACAAAAATGTTTTAAAATACCTTTTCAGGATTCCGGACACAAAGGGTACCAAATGATTATCTATTACTAAGGCTACGCTGTCCGCCGATCCGTCCTGGAGCTCTATCTCATAAACTGTAATAGGCAGAAAGTTGAAATTTTTACAGAATGTGAATATGATTTAGTAAACGTAGGATTTTGAAATTAACATGATTAGTGATTAGTGATTTCATTGCGACCGAACTACTAGAGAGATATACCTGGCATACAAACCCCCATCAAAAAATTCAATTTCTTATTAGAAAAACTCTTTTGTTCTTTGTACCATCGAACTGACATTTAGACACTATAAGTTTTCGATATAGGCGCTGTACATTTGTTGGAATTAAACCATTAGGGGGGGGTAACTGCCATACAAACCTCCCATTTAGTATGGAACTCGCACTCGTATGGCTTTAATATTTATTACATACATACAATATGTAAGTACTCACAACTGTGTTTATGAGAATTGTAACGCATTTGGGTCGTAAGTTCAAGAATATTTACAAAAAATAAAAACAAAACTCAATAATACTAAATATAAGGGGTTTTACAGTTTTCCCTGGGTTCAATAGTTGGTAGTAAATCCATTATCGCCTATTACATAAAGTCCTTACAACGCTTTGCAGGAATTTGAACTCATGCCTCTTTGACCCAAAGTTGTGTGCTACTTAAATTCATTGTCATTAACCTATTGACCTGTTAAAACATCAATTTTCCAACTAACATAAGGTATGCAGCTATACAGTCTTAAATATATTGACGTACACTGAGTGCTTTGTCTAAAATGACATTGATCATAGAGATAGAGCTTCCGCCAGCTAACGAAAAGCAAGTCCATGTTTAGTTCTCCATGTTCTATTGTCTTGATATTGTATTTGGACTTTTACGAGTATTCTGTACTTGAGAGATAACAAACATACTTACTAGCTGGAACCTGTTCCACCAAACACGATAATTTTCCTCTCATCTGTCCATAATGCGGTATGCCAATTTATATGTCATGCAAACTTCAATCTTCCATCGATATGCTTTTTTGCCTGGGACTTATATCTTTCAAATAAGACAAAGACGAATAATCACAACACTGAAAGACATACATATTTAGGTAATTTTCTATAATTTCTATTAGTGCTGAGGGCTTAATCTTGCTATATAGCACAATCAATCTGTCGCGTAATAATGCTGTCTTGCGCTTGCTACTACAAGTATTGGGTTTTTCTCTAATTAATTGTATTTAATATCATTAGCACAGTGCATCCAACTACATTTTCTTGTTACTTCAAAAATTTTCCTCCGATATCATAGCATAACTATTAAATTTCTAGAATCAATTGAGCAATACATTCCTCTAGCCACTAAAAATAGAAAAAGTACTGCGATTACAGAAAATTACTATGAGAAAATTATTGGATTACTTAACCCTCCGATTAGTGAGTCGTCCGTTGCCCTTATACGAGGTACAAGGCCCACAGGGACCTTCTTTCTATTTGTTTTTGAATTTAGTATGAAAACGCCATTTATTTTTAGTTTTTTTGTTTTGTTTTATTATCATATACTAATTATAAATGTATAATGATTTTTAGAAAGTAAGTACTTATAGGGAAGAGTATGTGCAGGTAACAAAAAGTAAGGGTAAATTCAAAGAACTCGTTTAAAATGTGTTCAAACAATAAAACAATTAAAAACAAGCCAAAAAAACTAATCACCTTTAAATCTTAATAAAAACTGAACTATTGGTCGGATCGCATTGAACTTTTTTGTAAACGATTCTACATAAAACTTCCTTGGAACTTATGTGGGGGTCGGGTATATTTCCCATGGACCATCAAGGAGTAATTTCAGTTTGAAAATGAAAAAAGTCCCCAGGGACCTTCTCACTCACTTACTTTTTTTTTGGGATAATTTAATTTATTAAATATTGTCGCAACGTAAGTTACATGAAACTTTTATTTTGATTATGCAAAATAGTGACAATAATAATGCAATGTATATATCTAGCTGGTAACCTTTTTAGGTCATTAGGGTGGAGCCTCTTCAATCTCTGCTGGTAGCGGCTGCTGCTTTGATGAAATTCATCGCGCAGCATTGGTATGCGTAAATTTCTGTGTAGGATAACGTTACGTACAAATCAGAGGGTATCCGTTATGCGTCGTAATACCTTTTTTTTTTTTTTGGCAGACTTAAACTTTCCGTAAATTGGTGGCAGAAGCGGTACCCCAGATTTGTATATCATAGCGCCAAACAGGAGCCACTAATTGCCTGTAGATTGTTATTTAGTGACAGCTTACTGGAAGGCCGTAATAACCAGTCAAGCCTACGCAGGTTTACCTAGCAGCATGCTGTTATGTTTTTTATGTGGGCTCAAAATGTGAGTCGCTTGTCCAGAATCAGACCGAGGTAACCGACTTGCTCCACCTTTGGAATGTTACTGGAGTCATATCTAACAACAGGGCACGTATTTTTTTTTTTTTTTATTGTTTTTACAATCTAATAATGTTTAGTACAGAGTCATCATTTCAACATTGAGACGTAAATATTTGTATGGGATCTATACGAACCAGTAATCTTAGGATCTTTAGGAAATTTAGATGGTAAGTGAACATGGATCAGACACTTAATACATATGTACATATGTATGTCCAAGTTGTCAGTATGATAAAACAAAAAACAAAAAAGTTTCTCTAGTAAGTATGGGAGCTATACGATCCACTAATTCTATGGTTTTGAAATTTACATGGTCGATGGACATGGTTCAAATACTTGTCTCGTCGAGATGAGATCAAGAATATATGAATGTACACACATTCTTTATGGGGTCTCCGATGTCTCCTTCTGTAAGTTATAAACTTCATGATAAACTTGTGTACATTTGTATTGTATTGTATTGTATTGTATGTGTATTACTATTCACTGCGTGAAGATATGAATAATAAAGATTTTTAAAAAGATAAAAGACCTTAACGCATGACGAACTACAAATGAAAAGACAATTGTACATAAATTCAATAACAAAAACAAATATGTATTTATTTATATTAATAATAAAATGATTATAAAAAAATATACAACACACACATACCTAAGTACATACATATGTATGTATTGTATGTATGTATGTACTTATAATTAAATGAAACACAAAACAAAAATAACTGTTACTTTTAATATTTTGTGTATGTACACATAAGTAAGTATATATTTTATTTTGTTTTGTATTTTTTCTTGATTTTCTTTTTATCACTTGAACTACTTACATACATAGTATTAAAGTTAAATATTTATGCAGTAATGGCAACAGCAACAACAAAAACAACAACAGCCCTGTCAACAAACTAAAAGCAATTATAACAACAACAACAACAACAACAACAACACACTTATAAACTATGGTACAAAATGAAATCGAAGGAATAAGCAAAGCAAGTACAATAAACACAACATAGGCTAAAGAAGCAGAGACTGACGCGACTGTAAACGTAATCAAAAGAAACGCGCGCGCCAAACGAGATTAATGGGCAACAACAACAACAAGAAGAAGAAGAAGAAGAACAACAACAACAACAACAACTACAAAAGTGAAAAAATCAAAGAAAATCAAAATGCACCAACAAAAACCACCGGGAGAGGGAAACTCACAAACATACCAATGATAAGAGAGAATGAACGAAGAGCGCTGCTGCCCCAAGGCAGGCAAGCAAACAGTCAAGCAATCGGTCAGGGCAGCAGACGGCAGACGGCAGGAAGAAAGGCAGGCTGACTGACATAGGCACAATTAAACTAAGCAGCTACAGAAGCAGCAAAGAAACCAACAACAACAACAACAACAACAATAAAAGTGTAACCACAGAAGTCAGCCAAAGCAACACAACCAGCCAACAGCAACAACAACAATATAAATAGCATGAAACACATGCACACGCACGCACACGACATTCACGTAAGCAAGCAAACGTAGCACAGCAAAATGATGATGCACAGCTGTTTCCTTGTGCAGCCGCCGTCGTCACCGTCGCCTTCGTTAATCATTCGCCGTTTGTTCTTTGTACGAATCATGAAACAAACGAACGTTTACATTAACATCATCGTAGCCGTCGTAGTCGTCGTCGCCCTCGTTGCTGTCTTTATCGGATAACTCGGCATCGTAAGCATCGTCGTCGTCGTCATCGTTGGCTTTGTGTCGTCATCATGTCAAGTGTGGTTGTTGGTGTTGTTTTTGTGTTGCTGCCTTCTACTGTGCTGTGCTGTGCTGTGCTGTATTGTGTTGTGTTGTGTGTTGAGTCCACCACGCTCTCATGTTAAAAAATCTTAAAAGAGAGAATGGGTATAGGGCAAACAACCGACAAGCAAGACCATGATAAAGTGAATGAAGAGAAAGAGTCATTGGGAGAGGGAGTGTAAATAAAAAAATGTATTAGAGCAACTACACACACACACACACATACGCATACACACACACAGTACGGAAGGAAGGCACTTTACCAAGCATTGAATAAAAATATATACATACATACTTATATTGGCAAGTGGTGAGGGAGATAGGGAGAAACACACACACACACGTGAACACTCACCACACACAATGAGACAAGAAGATAAAGTGAATAGAAAACTAAAATACGAGTAAAGATGAACGTTGCAAAAAAGAAAAACTTATGTACTTACATATGCGAAGAAATTCAAATTAAACAAAATTAAAAAGAAAAAAAAAAACAACTTTTAATTAAAAATAAAATTGTAATAAGAAAAGAAAAATTACAAAAATCCTGCTAACCACGAATTTTTGTTATAATAGACTCCATCGGGGCTGCAGTGACGGAATGATTACTTCCCGCCCTTCCCCTAATCTAAGCCTGCCATAACCTAATAACTGAAGTGGAACATAACGTTTATAAATCGGAAAAACAAAAACTTCTGACTTATAGAGTTACAAGATGATTCAACGAGAGTGAGTACATACATTTTAATGTACCACCACCTCACACAATTCACAATTTGTGATTAGAATTTGGATTTATGGAATTTAAAATTGTCATAGAATCAATTTTTTCACAGAACTGGGCACTTGAACTTGGGTTTACACTGTTCTGTGTATACAAACGCTTAACAATATCGTCATCCATCTAAAAGAATTTAGTCCTCAAATATATATACATACCCGAGAAATAGAAGTAATTTTTGTAATCTCTAGCAAGTGAAAGGCGAGCTGGCTTACAGGTGGAATGATGAGATCGCTGACTTTATGAGACATCTCCTGCAAAGCGCAATACGATTGAGTAAAAAAACACATGCTTTAAAGACCTACGAGACAGCTCTGATATTGACCCTTGGCCAAGGCCTAGAAGATAGTAAGGGGAACACAGCGGTTATGGGTAATATGGTTGGGGTACTTTTCCCCATGTGTGACTCAACGGAGATCATTAACTGTCTTGCAGGCGTTGTAGAAGCCCCAAAAGTCAAATGTATTCCACATGCATTGGAAGGAATTTTCTCGACCACATGGAAATGGCAGAGGTTGCTTAAACAGAAAAAGGAACTGAAACATCCATCCGCTTTCCGGCCGCTCTCTATGCTTGTTTTTCATAGTAGTTTGGATTCCGCCATAGAAAATAGAAAGTCGAAAATATGTAATTGGATCGATACAAAGAATTTGTTAAGCTACCAAAGGTGAACAGACACATCAAATATAAAATTAAAAATTTAAAAAAAAAACAAAAAACGCCAATGTTGATCTTGACTTTGCGCGTTTATTCAGAAAATATGTCTGAAGAGTCCGGCTTGTGCGATGAATGCCGCAAGACAATTTGTGAATAAGCAGCTCAGAAGCTACAAAACCAAAAGGTTCCGAAAGGACTAAAAAGGGTCGTAAGTGTGATGGAAAAACATATAGGTAGATTTCACAAAAAATACATACGATGATACTCAAAATATGACAATGTACATAGGTACATACGCTAAATATATATAGCATTGTACTTATAAACTTTATCCAAGGAATATGCGAAGGAATTTGAACCATCATAATCATTTTTTTTTTTTTTTTCCTATTACCAAATGTCTGATTTTATCGTAAATGCCGGGAGCGGTATGTTCAAAACCGTCGCAGATACTGACGCGAAGGTAAGTTAAGGAACTTTGATTTAAGTGAATGAGAAACCAAAGGGTGTCTGGAAATGACGAGATTATTGTAAAATCTCCTGTATGCGGACAACCCACGGTTCCAGTGCAATTAAGCGGTGGAGATTTCCGTGACTAAAGAAGAAGGAAGAATTATGTTTAAAGGGTATAGAGAAGCCAAGAAAGTTACCAAAAAGGGCAAGCAGAACAAACGGGGAGAATAAAAAAAAAAAAAATAAGCTAAATGTGACGATTGATGTAATCGGGGAGAAATTTGTGGGACACAAACAGTCAAGTGAAATGTGCCCAGTAACATAACCAATCAATCACACACATTAAAGACGACATTGTACAGATGAATTATAAATGATCAAACAGAGTAAAAAGATTATCAGCAGCGTTGTATAAAGTATTGTACTCGACTTTAGCCGAGCATCAGTCCTCATATTCCTTCCATTGTTTTATACACACCATACACAGATGGAAGTACATACTTACAAGGTATTTATTTTGAAAATTCAAGTAATCGTAATCAAATCACCTGCCATCACCCCAATGAGTGCGTAAATTGATGGAGACAACATTTTTTGTTCGGTGTTTATTTTGGTAAAGTGCAAATTCTGTAAAATTCGTCAAATGTTAAGTAACTTTATGCACATACAGTTAAATACACAAAAATGGGCCAAGTGCGAGTCAGACTCGTACACGGAAGGTTTCGTACCAGATTGGGGTTTGATTTCACTGATTCCAAAAAATATACCGCGCCTATATCAGAAACTTATAGTGTCTAACCTGAATTTTAATGCGGTTTTGTATGGGAGGTACCCTCCTAGGTGGCCCATTTGATAGATTCCAACAGATGTGTAACGGCCTTGTCAAGAACTTGTAGTTTCTAAATTTCAGTTCAATAGAACTAAAAGCAAAAAAGTTTTTCTAATAAAAACCTTAATTTTAATGGTTGGTTTGTATGGGAGGTACCCTCCCGAGCAATCCGGTCAAACTGAAATTTCGACAATATAAGTTTCTAATAAAAAAATTTCAATATTGTGATTATTACTGGATCATATAGCTGCCATACAAACCAAAATGTTTCTTGTTTGGGGACCCCTTTAAGCTTTTGAAAATATTTTAGTTTTAGTATTTGTTGCTGATACCCGGATAGAACTACACATTCTGTGAAAATTTCAACTCTCTAACTATTGCGGTTTATAAGATATGACCCGAGGATGGATGGATGGATGGACGGACGGACGGACAAAGAACCAAGTCTCTGGAATAGGGTTCCTTTTGGTACCATTTGTGTCCGGAACCCTAAAAAGCAGCAGTAATTTTAATTGTTTTATTTAAAAAAGTGATTAGAAAAGAAGTGATGTTTATGGAAAGAGAAGTGGAGAGAGCAGAAGATGGCAGAGGCAAGCAAGCGTCAATTGTATGGTTAAATATCTATCTGTTGAGAGAGCGCAAGCGCTTTTAAATTGCAGATCACAAAAGAATGATTTTGAAGAGTATGTAAGGTTGTACGAAATGTGTATGAAGAGTCAGAAGAAGGTAGAGCTACAGATAGATTAAGGGAGGAGAGAGAGAGAGAGAGATAGAGAGTAGTGGAAGAGGTAGAGTACAACAACAACAACTCAATGACAGTTGAATTAATATTGTTGCTGCCTCTTCTTACTGTTGCTGCTTCTGTTGCTTTTCGCATATGAGCACAAACTTAACAACTAAAGTAATAAAAACAACAACAAAAACCAGAAAGATAGACTGACAATCAGTCAGATAGTCAGTTTGTACTGTTATACAGAAAGTCAGATAGATAGAAAGATAGATAGATAGATATACAGGCAGACAGTCAGACAGATGATAGTAAAAGAAAAGAAATTACAAACGAAAAATCCAACAAAAGAAAAATTAAACAGTTTTTTCCATAGACACATAAGTACAATACAGAATACAGTAAGTAAGTAATTTAGCATTTACTGTACAATGGCTCGCTCAGCTTATTTTCTACTCAGTGCCATATCAATGTAAAACTTAACTAATATGTAATTAGTAATATTCCCATATTTTTGGAGAAGACTTGGGTGATTGTGCAGTTAGTCACCAAATGGCTTAAAATAATTGTACTGATGGCCGATGGTGTTTTAATGCTGGCGAAATGTACTTAATAACTTGACACAGTTTTGAGTTCAATAAATATGGGGAAAGTACCGACGATTTCATAATTTGTCGATATTTCAATGGAAAAGAACAGGAAAACTCGGTACTTGTGATTACTTATTTCTAACTTTCTTACTACAATAACATATAGTAATTTGTATACATTTGTATTATGTGATTGGATTACTTAAGGTAGTTGCATAGTTAATAAAGTCACAGATATCGCATTCGGCATTCGGAGAACAGGTTGGGTTCCTCAGACCCAGATAAACGTGGCACGCCATAATGGCATATTGCTACCCAAAGTCGCGGAATTTGAACTGGTTGTTAGTTATGTACATCTAACTAGTATATTTTCCTTAGTAAACATACGCCAAATGGTGGCCCACATTTGGCTTTACGCTTTACAAATTTGACACCGCTAGCAAGATAACTTTCAAAGTCCAGGCTTTCCAAACCAAGATACTAAGAGAAATCACGGGAGGTTCATGGTTTGCCCGCAACACTACCCATAGCCATAGCTAGCTAAAGTCTTTGATGAAACAAATTTGCTCTCAACCAAAATAAAAATAAAAAGTTTTTTTCACAAGACACCTCTACATCTCTCACACGTCTTTACACGTTTTGATTTCCGTTTCAATTCTTTGGACTTACATGCCGCTCGCTTTTACACGTTGCTTTTGTATATATAGCTGGGGGGAATTCAGATTAAAACGATGTTGTTACAAGTAAATTTTATGAACAAGTAACGAATATTGTGTTTAGTAGAGTGAATACAATATGCAGAAACATAGAATACTTCATCTGGTAGTATTGTACATATAAAATATTGTAACTCTAAAACTAAAATGATTTATATCTACTATTTTTCTTTTTTTACTTACTTTCATTCTCAATTATTTGGCTTGACCTTTATTTATATTAATATTTATAATAATTCACATTCGTCATTGACACGTTCATTAATAAACAATTTAAAAATATATAGTATGAAAAAAAAGAAGAGAGAAATAATGAAAGAAAGAAAGAAATAAGAAAATAGATTGCCACTGTTAAAATTATATGTATATGTATATATTTTTAAAGAAAATTAAAATTAATATTCAAATGTTGTTAAAAAAAGTGACTTAAAATATTCATTAAAATCTCTATTTGCGGACATCTGCCCCAAGCGGACATCTCTTTTGGCCGTCGGACAAACTTCTTAATCCTAAGTTATGTTTTTACAACAAAATATGTTAAAGTGGACGGACATCTGAGGTAAACAGACAATTTTATTAGAATTTTAGATTTCAACTTTGCAAGTTTTCCGATCTTCCGATACTTTAAGTAGTAAATGTAATTCTAGGAATTTCATTCTGAATTCTCTCGTCTCGTTTCGACAAATCTATTTTAATTTTTGCTTAAGAGCTACAGTATTTGACGGATAGAGCTTTCATCGTAAGAGTTCGAGATGTAGACTCCGATATAAAGCGCATAAAGGCTGGTGTACCACAGGACATAGTTCTTGCGCCAGTTCTTTACACTTTATTCACGGCGGACATGCCGATGTCGGAAAATGAAAATTGTTGGTAGCAACTTATGCAGATGACACCGCCATATTCGCGAACTCAACTTCCCCCATTGAAGCAGCGAAAATTACCCAAAGCTATTTACAACTGTTAGAAACATGGGCCAGGGGATAGAAGATTGGTATTAATCTCCTCAAATCCGCTAACTGCAGGTACACATTGCGGCGTGGCGATTGTCCAGTTATTTCGTATGACTCTAGAATTAGAAACATATTCGATACCTAGGTCTGGTCTTTGTTTAGCATTTACTTGTCGCACCAAGGAGAGAGTTATATTTACCAAAATAAATATGACTTAAATTTGGGACCTGCGGATATATATCCAAGGAGACGTTGATTGACGTTTATCAATCCATGTGCTTGGCACCGTGTTCTTAAGTCTTCACAGACAGGCGAGCACGTAAAACACTGGTACTTCATTGTCGCACTCATGTGAAGAGAGTCTCTGCATGCTATTGTCAAAAGATGAAGAAATTGGACTGGCTACTACTGTCGCTAAACAACAAGTTAACTATCTATAAACAAGATGTGGCCCCAGTTTGGCGATACGGCATTCAAATATGAGGGACGCCGGCATCATATATCATCACAAGGTTGCAATCAACTCAAAACAAAGCCTTGCGACGGATAACTGGTGCACCATGGTATGTTAGAAACACCATAACTACACCGTGACCTTAAGATGCCAAGGGTGATTGAGGAAATAAATTTTTTCAGCAGCCGTTACAATGATCGCTTGCTAAAGCACCGCAATCTCCTAGCAAGGACCCTAATATTGTACACAACAGAGCTCCCCGTCGGCTAAAACGGCTTCACCCCAACGAGTTTGTAAATATTTAAGGTATCTTTTTCCTATACACTTGTGACTTTCATGTGGCAAATTCTACAATAAATCAATCAATTTACACTTAATCAAAAAAGCAACGGGAGAATGTTGCCATAATTGGGCATAGTTTCGTCTGTGGCTCCTAACTTTCGTTAGAATACAATTATTATTATTATTATTATTGTACATCGTTGGAAAGAGATTGAAAAAAAAAACAATTTTGCAATAAATCGAAAATCAATTAGATAGAAAATAAAAAAGTATATTGGCAAAAATTGCCATTGTTGGGCTTTCAAATAAATTTGAAAAAAAAAAAACATGTTCTAAAATGTTAAAATTTACCCACTAAAAAAAAATTATAAATGAAATAAAAATCCAAATTTAATGAATTTCGTTGTTGCATTTATTTTTTAGTTATTAGCATACATAATCAGATTACGCGGACAATATTGACCACATCAAAATTGCCTTGTCGAAAGTTCGAACATATTGACATTTTCTGCTACAGCATACCAAAACAAAAAGTTTATCAAAATGCTTTTGGGCTAATGAAATTACCCTTTGTGTTTTGTTATGAAAAATAATCCTATAGCGGCAAAATACTCTTCTACGCATCAAACATTGATGCTCCAACTATGGCAACAAATTGGGCCGACTATAGTGCGCACTAATTACACAAAGCACACTTACCTACGTTGAAAGTGCATGGTGGTTCTTTTCTACTTTTTCATAGGAAAATTGACTTACTGCAATTAGTACAAATCACTTCAGTTGATAATGTTAAAGTTGAAACAGTGTGCGCAGAACCCATCAGAAATCAAATTGACAGTGAAAGCTTATTATGTCAAAGCAACCTTTCGCTATATGAATTTACATATTCAAAAGGAACCTGTCAATCATTCACTCTATTTAACTAAATACATTGCATAAAAATGGTCAATTTGATGTTATATATACGATATTGTAAATATTGTATATTTTAAATTAATAACGAAATCCAAAAAAAAATATAATTTTTGAAACAGGAATCATTTGTCGAAATCCAACTTTTTAGGCCCACAGCATTTTCTTAAAACTAACGAACAATATTATACCCGGCCCGGCGTCACACGTTCAACCGTGACCAGTAGGATCGTGAATAGAAGAATATCAAAAAGAGATGTTCTTTACTTTCAGTTGATTGCAAATGGATCATACTTGCAGACAAGGATTAGCACCACTGCTACATATTATCCGTACAATCTTCCATCCATTCATCCAACTAATTATGCCTGCATCCATCTACCCACCCAATTATCCATTTGTACATCCAATTGTCCATCCATTCATCCATTCATTCAACCATGCATTCATTCATCCATCACTTGATACATCCATCTATCCATTTAATTTTCCATCTATCCATCCATCCATCCATCCATCCATCCAATCTTCCGTCCATTCATCCATTGACTCATCTGATCATTCATTTAATTATCTATCCATCCAACTACTCATCCATTTGACATTCTATTAATCCACATATTTATCTATACATATATCCACATCTTCACACATCTATATATTTATCTATTCATCCATCCAACCAGCCATCCATTCAACCTTCTATCCATCTAACCATCCATCCATTCCATGGGTAAATACCCAATCATTCTTTCTTCGTCGCGTGGTTCATTTTTTGTCTTGTTGTTTTTGGATTGTAGTACAATAGTTATTACTTTCTATGGTGTGAAAGTGAGGCCGGCGCCGCAATCATAGATACATTCGTTCACAAACACACAAACACACACACACACACACACAAGCACACACAGTTTTACATATTTTTTTTTTTTTTTGTTTGCACACATGCATGCATGTTTATACTTATGTTCATACTACACACTTAATATGGATGGGTGGTTTGCTAGACTCATGAAACTGTATTAAATATGAAAATTTGAAGAAACTGAAACTGAAATTGAGACTCAAACTGAGACTGAGACTGAGACTGTTAATGCCTCTGTTGATTTTGCATCTCGTTGGACTGACTGAGGGGTTTCTTTTATCCAAACTGTTATTTTTGTTTCTTTCTTTCTTTCTTTTTTTTTTTTTTGGAAAGGTTGCTTGCTACTACTGATGAGGAAAAGTTTATTTAATCTAAATATGGAGGGTAAAAAAAAATAAGGTTAGGTAAGGAAATGAAATGAAATGAAATGACATAAAAAGAAGAAACACATGTGAAGTGCAAAATTTGATTATACGAATTACATATGTATGTATGTATGTATGTATTGTAATGAATCGGTGTCTCCCATCTCTGTTTATTGTTGTTGTGGGTTTGTTATAGTTATGTATAATATGTATATAAGTATATCGTAAGTATGGGGTTAATATTTTTCTTGAAT
Source organism: Amiota minor (assembly GCA_037043295.1). NCBI lineage: Eukaryota > Metazoa > Arthropoda > Insecta > Diptera > Drosophilidae > Amiota > Amiota minor. The sequence goes on from JBAMAW010000900.1 coordinate 50,895, forward strand.
TGACAGAAAGAAAGAAAAATAAAAATGGACAGATAATATTGCTTATATAATTTTTCTTCTATATGAATTGATATTTTACATCTGCAAAGCTTGAGAAAAAGATGAAGAGTAAGAAGGGAACGTGAAATTGTCTCAGTTCGATTTTATGTTCTTACATTCTTAAATGTATCGTAAAGCGAACTACCCCTTAAAAGAGAGAAAAAAAAAAAATAAAAACAATATTTAATTGTAAATATTATTTTAGAAAAAAAAAAAAAAAATCTACTTGACTTTACTCATGAATTGTCGTCGGATGGATCCTAAATCTGTTGGCCAAGGACCAATCAACTCCTGCTCTAACCTCAATAGTAATTATGGTATACAATTGGCTTTAATCATCATTGTTAACGTTTCACTATTGATACACTGATTCAATAGTCATGGTTCTATAAGCCAAAGCGGGCCGCTTCTAAACTACTCTGGGATTGCCAAGTCTGAGAATCTCACATACATCTGCATTTATCGTTGGGATTTGCAAATCTCGCTTAATAACTGAGCTCCTCCGCAGTAGCTTAGACTGAAACATCTGAAGGAATTATACGTTTAAGTTGTCTGCGGTGCCGCAAAGCTGTAGACCATAAGTCCATAACGGTTTCAGTATGGTCTTGTATAGTAATAGCTTGTTTCGCAGGTTCAGCTTCAAGTTTGTACTGAGGAGCCACCTCATTCTTCGAAGTTTCAGGTGCAATTTCTTTCTTTTGTTTATAATAAGAGGTTTTCAGGTGAAGCGCCTGTCCAGTATCAGACCCAGGTGCTTGACAGTGTCGTTGTTTGGAAGGACATCACCGTTGATGCAAACGGCAGAGCATGTAAAGAGATTCAAAGTGAATGTCACATGCATTGAGACACAGATATTCCACCTCTTTAGTCAAGGCTTCATAAGGACCAGTTGGTCTTGCTGGAGAGCAGAGGCAACAGCCGGATCACTATCACTCACTATCAGGGCAGTGGTGTCATCCGCATAGACGCTATTAAAAGTTTTTCGTGCATCAAGATCGAAAGGTCCGAAGTATTGAGCGTGTATAGGATGAGCCCCAAGCTCCCTGCCTCGAGGACCAAAAGAATCTGAAAATATGTAAGTAGCCCATAAAGCGCTTAAAAAGCTTTAATATTTCTTTTTTTTACTTTGCCCAAGGCATTTTAGCTAAAACTCAAAACTCTGGAAGAAGAAGAAGAAGTGAAAACAAAAGAGATTTTAAACCCAAAAAAAAACAAATTAAAGCTAAAGAAAATCACCGAAAATCATTCAAAATTACAAGAAATCTAAAAAATAAAAGCAAATAATAAAACAAAAGACAAACAAGAAAATTATAAAAAGAAAAATTATAATAAAAAAAGAAAGAAAAATGTATAAAATAACAAGAAGACACGAGACAAAACGCTAATTTAAAGTATTTGCTGTTACTGTTGTTGTTGCCATGCAAACAAATTTTAGAGACTTAACACGTCGACGACGACGACGACGACGACGACAAACGAATGAAAACGTCAATCAGACAAAGGTGACGAACACTGAAACAGAGGAGGAAGTGAAGAAAATGAAGTGAATGAAGTGAATGAAGTGTGGAAGTCACAATTATCAGCGACATCTGAAAATTGTTTTTTATAGAAAACAAAATTTAATAATCGTTTTGTTTTTGTGTTTTAATTGTTTTAATAAAAATAACTTTGCACTTTGTAAAAGTGGAAAACTGAAAAAGGAAAATTAAAATAAGAAAAAAGAAAGCAACTAGGAGAAAAAGAAGAAGTGCAAATACATAATACTAATATGTATTTGCACTATTTGTGTGTCTGTCCGACGGCCCCTACGTGTCTTCTTCTTCTGATTTTCTACCGGTTAGACTGTCGTCTGTCGTTCTGTCCATTCACCTATTATATGGTTTACAAGGAATTTAGACCAAAGCAACATAGAAAAACAACAAGAACAAAGAGAGATAAGCATTTTTGCGATAGTTAAAAACCAGCAGCAGCGACAACAATGCCACCAACAATAACAAAAATAAGGCAAATCATGATGAAGCAAATACAAAAATTACAAAAACAAAACAAAAGCAAATAAGAAGAGCAAACATCAATCAAAAACAAAAAAAGAAAATGCACTAACTCACTCATTTGCTCTGGTCTCTTTAAAATTGTGTTTTTCAATTTTTTGTTGCCTCTGCTACTGTTTTTGTTACTGTTACTGTTACTGTTAAATTAACAGCATTTCAGAATTTACATAGTGATAACAGAGTAGAGCATACAAATTAATTTGAAAAATTAATTTTAATTATAATTAAAATTTAACGTTACTACGTATTTGCATAGTTAAAATGAATTCATGTACAGATAGATAACAGAGCAAAGTCAAGAGAAAATACACACACTGTCTGTGTTAACTTAACATACTTATGTACATAGTATTTTCAAGCAAAATTTGCACTCTATTAACATAATCATCTTCACGGAGGCACAGGCACGCTCTTCTCTCATGTTACTTGACACTTGCTTGTTAGCCTAACAGCAATAGTAGTAACTAACAGATGATATTAGCAACAGAAATATTTGTAAGACAACAAACAGTAGTAATAGTAGCAATAACAGCAGCAACAGCAGCAGCAGCAGCCGCAATGTTAACGACACATGCCAAGCAAGCTAAAGCAAGCAAAGTAGTAATTGAGCGCCCAAGTATTGTACTTTATGTGTGTAAGTAAGCATTGATAAACACAGCAACAATATCAAATTAGACACACACGTAATGTCGTCGTGGCCGCCGTAGTCGTCGTCATCGTGGATTGCGGTTGCCTTCATCGTCGACACAGTCTTCAACATCTTTGTTGCTTTGTATCAGTCGTCAGTCGGCTTCAACGTAACGCAGCGCATCGCAACGCATCGTAACGCGTAGCAGTCGCTAACACTCGTTAGTCGAGAGAGCGGCCAATGAAGAGCAAAAAGTAGCGAGTGATCGGCTTTTAGACGAATCAGGGTCGCGCGGGTAAATTGAAATTGGAATTGAAACGGGTTTTAGTCTGTTTCGGAGTCGCGCGGGTGAAAAGAATACGAATTGAGAGAGGAATTGAAATTTTCTGTAGTTTTTACACGAACGGGTATAGCGCAAGGCAAAGTACGAACAGCAAAACGAAAAACGTTTCATCTTAGTCATTTCACTCGCTACTTTCGACTTGCTCGATACTTTTCTACCGTTATTTAAGTCGAAATTCGACTTTTGGCGAAGACACAACTACGCGCGCGTATTTTTTCTGCCGTCGGCAAATTTCAATACGAATTTTGACAAACCAAAGGAGCAGAACTGCACGCGGTCGTCTGGAAATCTTGCCGTGTTTAGACGTTTGGCACGAGTTGTTTGAAATGCATAATTTTTGTAATTCTTTTCAAATAAAAACAGAACAACATTGAATAAAAAAGTGTGCAAAGAATATTTACAATTATAAATTTAAAAAATTACTTTTAAAACATTTGTATTGAAATGTGCTTGTGAGGAAATATTACAATAGACAAATAAACAAAACAAAACGCAAGCATCGTTTTGAACGTAAATACAACATTTTGTCTATCATCATCATCTCATAGACCATTGACGTTATCGTTAATGTGTGTGTGTGTGTGTGAGTGTGTTGTGTTTTGTGTGCGAAACAAAATAAACATTATTAACAAAAGTCAAAACAAATTCATCTTTTTATTTCTTCTGTAACTTGGGATTGAGTTGAACCCACCCAACTTATGTGTTGAAAGCCGATAATCTTAACGTAATGAGCCAACGATCGCGATCGATCAATTAAAATTTAAAAAACTTTTATGAAAATCACAAGAAAAGCCACAAAAAAGTGAAGTAACAAACAAAGCAAGCAAACAAACTCTACTCAATCAAGTAAACCAAATCTCTCGCATGCAACAATTTTTTTTTGTAAATATTTTTTGTTTGACTTTTCCTTAAAATAACCAGAAAAATTATTACTAAAGTAAAGTAAAAGAATTAAAATATGTTCAAACACAAAAACAAAATTTCAAAACAAAACAAAATGCAAAAAAAAAAAAAATCTTCGATTATTCTGAATTTTAATTATTAAAATATTTTTGTTTGTTGTTGGTTCAAGAAATCTAATTAAATACCAAAAATATTGAAAAAAAAAATATCAGCTGATTTTTCCGTTATTCCCCACAATTCAATAAAATAACCAAGAGAACAGTAAACAGTAAAAGGGAAAAAACAGAAAAGAAATATACGAAACAATAGCAAAACACAAAATAAACACAAGAGACAACTGTAAACACAGCATCCACAACAACAACGACAACACAAACAGTAAAAGTCAAGCACATCAAAAACAAAAAACAAAAAAAAAAAGGAAGAAAGAAGAGCAATAAACATATGAAACATCAAAAGTGAGAAAAAAGTGTTTGTGGTTTTTTTAATTAAAAATTTTGTTTTTTTTTTCGAGTTGTGTAAAAAGAAACATATTTTTTGTTGAATAAACAAAACGGAACAAGACGATTAAAAGAATTCTGAAATTCATGAAAGTGCAATTTTGTTTTTGTTTTTAAAAATTAATTTTTGTGTGCAACTTCAAAATCACAAACGAAAACAACAACAGAACACGGAACGATAAAAACATTAAGAGAGAGTGGAGTCAAATAAATAATAACAAACATAAAGAGAGAGAGGCGACAAATAATAACAAACATAAAGAGATTACATTTTAGAATTAGAAGAGGAGTTCAACAGAAGAGAGTATGTTATCAACATTGTATACGTGCCTGCGACTCATTTTCGTTCAATTACATAAACACAATTTAGTAAGTGAGAATGTAAGAGAAAGAGAGTAGAGAACTTTACAACTCGATAAGAGCAACAAATTGTTTAACTTTAGATTCTACTGCTGCTAACAGCAACAGCTTCAGTAACAGTAACAGTGACATCAGCTGTTAATGTAATAATAAACTATCAACAAGCCATCGTTTTAAGAAGAGAATAGAGCAAGAGTGAGGGAGGGAGAGAGAGAGGAGGAAAGAAAAAAAGCAACACTAAAAACTATAAAAATCAACAAACAAGAATACAAGAAGGAGAAGAAGAAGAAGAAGTAATAAAGAAACAGAAATAAAAAGAGTTTCCCTCATCGATCGGTGGGTGATTGATCTCTCTATATTTTCTCTATATATATATATATATATCTCACTCTTTAAGTTTCTATATCTGTATAAGTGCTACTGAATTAGAGAGATATCGACAAGATGAGCAAGAACAGAAGATCATCACAAGAAGGAAATCAATAAAGAAGAACATTACATCATGACCTTGCAAATACAAATACACCAAATGGAGTCTACCAAACAGCAACAGCAACAACAACAACAACAATAGCATCATCACAGCAACAACAACAACAATATTAATAATAGCAACAACATTCACAATAGCCACAATCATAATAATCTTAGTGATGATGATTCCGATATGTTTGGACCACCACGTTCATCGCCACCAATTGGTTATCATCACCATAGATCACGCATACCAATGATCTCACCAAAATTACGTCAACGTGAAGAACGTAAACGTATTTTACAGTTATGTGCCCATAAATTGGAAAGAATCAAAGATTCCGAAGCAAATCTAAGACGAAGCTGAACTTACGTCTAAGATGTTACGAAACAAATGCGTTATTTGCAAAATCTACCAAAGTAAGTTCAACATTTCATTTTACAAACTATTATTATTATTATTATTATTATAATTATAATATAATAGAATATAATTGATGGATAAGATCCACAATATATTCTGAGAAGTCTCAATTTATAAAATATCGAGAGCAAATCTACCAAAGAGTTACAGATTTATGACTTACTCTGATAAAAGTCATTTTCGATAGTCCATCATTTGGACCGATTATGAGAAGTGAAATAATGAGATACATAAAACTTGGATGGAGCAATTCATCCAATTACTAGAAAGTAAAAGATTTTACACCATCCGTTCCTATAGAATTTAGATATATACATAGCTGGTTTATAAGATCCAACCCCCAACCCCCCAAATCTCAGTTGGTAGTATTGTAGTTAATGAAATGAAGATGTGATATGTTAATAAATAGTTCTTGTTCTTCAATTACTTAAAGTGTTAGGAACCCATAGCAATTTGGGAGACTAAACTTTATTTTAAACAAATACCAGTGAATTCCAGGAATGAAAACCTGATCACTCCTCTATAATTTGTGTTTTGCTTTTATTTTTAGGAACAGGTAAAAGTCGTAGCTGTCCAAGCCTGATTACGGTTTTCTTTTCACTTATGTATAAATAATTTTTTTTTTTTAGGGTTCTGGATCCAAACGGTACAGTACCCTATTGCAGAGACTTCGTTGTCCGTCCGTCCGTCCGTCCTCGGGTCATATCTCATGAACCGTAATAGCTAGAGAGTTGAAATTCAATAACACAAAAACCAAAAAGGTTTTCTGAACCTGAATTTTAAATGAGGGTTGTATGGGACCTACACGATCCAATAATTCTAGATTATTGAAATTTACATAGTTGGTGAATATGAGTTAGACACTTATAGTATCCAAATATCAGTTCGATAACACAAAAAACAAAAAAGTTTTTCTAATAAGAACATGAATTTGGGTTTGTATGGGAGGTAGCCGCCTTTCTATCTGATTCCAACAAATATGTATACACACCTCATAAATGTATTTATATTTTACTAAAATTCTATGGGTAATTAGAAATGAAGTATAAAATACAATAAATAATAAAACAAAGATTGAGAGATTGCGAATGATGTGGGTGATTATGAAGAAGAAAATGCCAAATCACAAATAATTTAAAGATCTGAAATTTGTTAATAATAAAGACAAAGATTTTGTGTTGGTTCTGATGGGAAAAATACATAAATAGAAATCTATTAAATCTATTATCTCAATATATTTGTCGTTGTGTTAAAGCCTATGAAATATTGTATGGACTGGACAAAAAAAAAACACTTTTGTTGAGTAGATCGAGAATTGAAAGTTCTGAGCGATTTGCCAAGTCTATACAATATTCATAGGCTTTGGCTGTGTATCTCTTATGAGAACTTAAAATTTTGGAATACACATAGTGTAAAATTCTGCCAGCTCGATGATCATTATCGGTTCCATTTCTAGAGATAAGGAAGTGTAAACTGGCTGGGTATTTCATATATCCAAATTCCAAGTTTGTTTCAAAGTTCTTGACACATAAAATATTTTTTGTTTTGTTTTTTTTTTTTTTTTATAAATTTTTGTGTATTTTTAGTGCAACAACTAGTACTACAATAACAACAATAACAGTAGAAACAACAACAACAACAACAGAAATTGATATTGAAACAGAAACAACAAACACAACTCAACATAAGAAAGAAGAATTACAAGAAAAGCCAAAGAAAAAATTTAAAACAAATGAAAAGAAAAACGAAATTTAGGCCAAGCTCACATGCTAAAGAAAAAAAAACACTATGAAAAGCAAACAAAGAAAGAACGACAATAAAAAAAAAAATAATACAACAAAACAAGAATAACAAATCAACTGTAACACTACTTATTATTATGCATTAGTGTTAAGAAAGAGAGTAAAAGACAAACGTTTGTATGTGGAATGAATGGATGATAATGAAGAAGAAGAAGAAGAAGAAGAAGTGTGGAACTGTCAAAGTAAGGTGAAGAGAGGAAAAGCAACCAAAACAAAAAAGAAAATGAAGAAGGTAGTTTGTTGTTGTTGCGCTGCGCTTTATTTTAAGTAGAAATAAAAATATAAAAATTTTCTTTTTTTTGTTGTGTTGTGTTGTCGTTTTGTAATTATAAAGCAAGAGAGAAGGGAGCGGCGGAAAGAAGACGCGGAAGAAGAAGAGCAACAACAACAAAGCAATACTTAAATAGTAAAAGTGTCGTCATTAAATATTGTAAGAGACAACAAAATAAAAGAAATGATGAGAAGAGAAAATTAAACGATCAATCAATCAATCAATGAAGCAATTTAGAACATTTCTTCTCTTATTCCCATTCCCATTTCCTCTTCTCGAGTTCGTAGTAATAATGCTCTCTCTTCAATATAAATTTCGTAATTTTGTGAATTCTTTATTCTTTTTTTTTTTTTTTTTTTGGCTACATATTTACTATATGTTCATATGAATGTACATGTCAATCAAACATGGGTTTAATTGTACAAATCTTTTGAAGCGAAACCTCTTTATGTCCAAGTGAAAATAAAACATGGACAGACATGGAAGTATCTATGTTTACCACTATGTACATATATTCCATTTGTGGTCTCACCCAGTCTTAAAGTTTGTTAAGATAACTTTGTTGTCAATTTTGCACTTAAGACGGCGGTAGTAGGTTTGTATAGTAGTAGTCCATTGTGGTGCATACACAATCGAAGGAACACAGCTGGGCTGTGCTGTGCTATACTGATGTATTTGAAAGGATTTAGTTAGGTACACATGTTTCTCTGACGATTCAATACACCTGCTCCGAATGATTTGCTTTATGATCGGGAATGCTAGGGCTTTCCACTGCTGGTGGAATATCATAGAGACTACAAACAGTAAGCAGGTATAGAACCATAAGGATGATAATTAGTTCTCAGGTTTGCCAGGCTATTCGCAACAATTAAAATAACACATATGTATCTCTCATCTCTTAAACATAATTAAATAATAAACCAGATAATAGTCACCCTCACCTCGCCATCCATCGCAACACCACATTTTCAGTATTAACCAGTTAGTTACCATGGTCTTCTCTTGTTTCGTTCTGTTCAAAAGTTGCATTCCTACTCTGTTAGTTAACTAACATTAACATTTGCTGTAATGTAACATTAACATTAACATTCTTCGATTTAAAACCACTTAATCCATTGACTTTTTTAACATAAACAAAGATAACCTTCTTCTTTTTCTTCTTCGTCGCTCTTACATAGTCAGCATGTTACCTCACTCACTCACTCACTCACTCACAGTTACACTCACACTCACTTGTTGTTATTCTCTCTTTCACTCGCCCTCCCAGTTGGTGCGCTTAACAAAGCTTTTGACTTTAACACACAGGTGATGATAATGATGACACGATGGATGGATGGTTGCTTGCTTGCTTGCTTGATTACTGATGATGGTTGGTTGGTTTTTGTAGTACTTATTATAGTGTAGGGGAATGGAGTGGAGTGGAGGTAAAGTGTTGCATGTGATTAGCAAAAAGATTAACAAATTTTCAATTAACTGAAATTTTGGCAAAGCATACAAACAAAAAAATTAGAATAAAAACAATAAGAATAGCGCAACGAGCGAAGGCGGCGTCGTCTTCGTCATTTTTGTTTTAGGTTTTTTGTTTTTGTTGTGGTGTTGTGGTTTTGCACAAAAGAAAATAACTTTAAACGAAGCAAAAGCAGTTGAAGCAAGTCAAATTTATAAAAAAAAAAAAAAAATGATAATAAAAAATAACAAAAAGAAATGCAAAAACAACAACAAAAAAAAAGCAAAAGCAATGAAGGCGCCGCTCAAAGACACATACAAAAAGAGTGAAGCAAATTAATGGTGTGTGTGTGTAAGAGAGAGGGGAAGGGAGAGAGAGAGAGACCAAAAGAGCAATCAACCGTCAGACCTACAGACAGACAGACAAACAGACAGATAGTTTTACTAACAAGAGAGAAAAACCAAACAGACCAACTGATAGGAAGAGAGTCTAAACGACCAAACGACCGACCGACAGTTTGGCAAACTGTCGTAACTAACTGACTGACTGTCTGACTGACTGACAAAAGAGAGGAGAAAGCATAAAACAACAATAAAAATGAAAGCAAGTGGGCGCCGTGCACACACATAAATTTAGAGACGAGACTAACTGGTCGGAAAAAAGAAACCCTAAACTGATGGGAATTTAGTATGTAGAGAGAGAGAGAGAGAGAGAGAGAAAGAAAGAGAGACTAAAAAATCGCCAGTCAGACAGTCAGATAAATAAAGAGACCGACCCAACGATTGACAATTTGACTGACTAACCGAACCGACTGACTTGTCAGTACCGAAGTGGAAGGGAAGAAGTATACAAGAAGAAGTCTGTTAGGAAAAGAAAAAGGAGTTGGTTTGATTTTGGGAGGGGAAATAGCCGTTGCAGTCTTCCCCTTCCCCTTCATCATCATCATCATTGCATTTCTGAATGTTTTTTTGTGTTTTGTATTTTGTTTGCTTTGTTTTAACATTTTGCATTTTGCTTTTACATTTTTAGTTGATTTTTTGGCCTTCCTTGCTTGCTGTTGCTCCCTTCCCCCCTCTCTCTCTCTGTGTAACCCTTCTTTCACAACAATTCTCATTCTTTTCTGTTTCTCATTTTGTTGTTTTTCATCATCTTATTTAACATTCGAGATTTAGATTGAGACAAAGTTTGATTGCATTTTTTTTTCTTATTTTCTTTTGTTGTTTTTTTTTTTTTTTTAAGTTGAATTTCCACTTTGTGTTTTTGTTTTGTCTGTTCACTCGCTTTATGTATTTTGCTATTTTTACTGCTGTTGTTGTTGTTTTTGTTTTTGCTGCTTATGTTTCACTTTAATGCTTTTGTTGTTGTGATTGATGCCACCATCCTCGCCTCTCTCTTACCGCTTTCCGCATCTGGTCTGGTCTGGTCTAGCCTAGCCTAGCCTCACGTGTAGTCATCGTCATCGTCTTCTCGCCTTCGCCTTCGCCTTTCTGTCATTAATTCTATTTCATTGGTTTGCTGTGTTGCGCTGCGCTGCATTGCATATTTTTGCTATTTCTTTATTTGTTTTCCTTACTGATTTTGTTTCCCCATCTTTTAGTAGTCTGTCTTCATTGTCTTTTCTCTTGCTCGGCAACAAATTATTCTATCACATATATTATTGTATTGTTGTTGTTGTTGTTTGTCTATGCTATATTTCTCTCTCCTCATCTCTTTTTGATTATGATAATCAACCTTAGGCGACGGACGTAACAACGTTTACAAGATGATGACGTCGTCGTTGTCGTCGTCGTCGTCCTCGTTTTTAGTTTTGTTTTTGTTTTGATTTTCCATTGTTGTGTGTGCAGCCCATAAAAAGTTGTTTTTGTTTGTTTGTCTTTCGATCTGTCTGTCTGTCTGTCTGTCGTCACCTTCATTTATCCATCTCCACTCCTCCATTCATTTGACTATTTTGATTGTCTCTGCGTCTGTCTGACTCTTTGTTTGTTATTCTGCATGTTTGAATGTGTGTTTGTTTTTATTTATGCTGCGCTTAGTTTATGACAATGTCTTCTCTCTTCTCTTCTCTGTTCGTCTCTTCTGTTGCTCTTCACTCTCTCTTTCTCTTTTTTGTATATTTCTCTTCCTGTCTGTTGAAACAGTTTGTCGTTTACCTACTAACTCACTCATTCACTCAATGACTAACTGACTCACTCATTCACTCACTGACAAACTCACTCCCAAACTCAGTCACTCCCCCAACTCATTCAGTCATCATTCTGTTCGTCTCCTGCTCACTTGTTTTATCTTCATTTTCTCGTCTCTATAGAATTTTGCAGTTGGCAAAAACTTTTCTTTTTTTTTTTTTTTAAGGAAGGAAAGGAAAGGACAACAAAAAGACATATAAAGTACTCGTTGTTGTTGTTATAGATATTGTTGTACCAGTTGGTGTAAAATGTGCCCGCTTAAACTTTGAAGGTTCCTCCGCGTCCTCGTGTCTTTCCTATCATTTAGATTTTCTCATTCATTTTATGTTACATAGAACAAGATACAGAAAGGCAGACAGACAGAGAGACGGACATGCAAATACAGAGAAGGAACAGTAATAGAGATAGAGAAATATAATGCCAAAGGCAAAGAGGCAGACGAAGGCAGACTACATGCTTGCCTTAAAGACAATCGGAAAGAAAAACAGTCAGAGAGTCAGAGTGAAAGACACTTAACTAGCATACAAAGTAAAGTACAATAACAACAACAAAAGTTGTATTGGTATGGAGTTTAAAAAGTAGAGGAGAGAAATCAAATTGCAAGTGGAAGAAGAGAAAAATAGGCAGGCAGGCATGCAGGCACCAGAGTGACTGAGTGAGTTAGTGAAACTAACAAAGATGTGCTATGTTTTAACTATGATGAGAATAAATTTGGGCAGTGGGGGGGTGGTGTTGGTTGGAGAGAAATTATTTATTATAGATTATATATGATGGGTGGGGAGCGGGGGATGCTGTGTAGATGTGATAAATTGTTGATAACTTTTTCTTTATTATAATGGAGTATAATTGCAAAGACACCAAATGAGAAAGAGAAGATTAAAAGAAGAAAGTTGAATGTCAGTAAAAGGGAAACAGAGGAGGGGAGGTTATGTTTATAAAAATATCAATGTAGATTTCTCATGTCTCAAGAGCGTTGTTGCATTTGTTGGATCTCTTGGGTCTTGGGTCTTGGGTCTTTTCTCTAAAATCTAGAGGGAGATAGAGTGAAGTGACTGATAGACAGAAAATGATATTTTTAGAAACAAATGGAGAAGAGAGAAAAAAAGAAGAGAAGAGAAGAGAGAGGCAGATTCATGAGAAGACATAGAGACTGTGTACAAAAGAGAGGAAGGAAGGTTGTGAGAAAGATGACAGAGAAAAAACAAAAAAAGGAATAGCGAAACCAATAACCAGACGGCCAGAACGATAGATAAAGGGAGGGTGAGTGACTGATAAAAATATAAGTAGGCAGACATACAGAGAGAGGCTTTGAGAAAAATAGAAAGAAGGGGAAGAAAGCTCATCGAAACGCAATAAAAGAAGAAGTTGGTAGATGCAGAGAGAGAGAGAAAGAGAGGGAGGCTTAGGGAAAAACAGTCAGAAAAAGGCTTAAGGAAAGACAATCAGAAAGTTGCTTAGAGATGGAGATAGACGACTCATATCAATGAAACAGAGAGAGAGTTGAGAGTTGAGAGTTCTTGCAACTTCCTTTTTCATTCCTTCTTTTTTCTTTCGTTTTATTAAAATTTTAACAAAACGTTTATAATTTGAAGTTCATTACAATCAACATCAGCTGTTTTGTGGAGGAAGACATAAAAATAACACCTAAAACTATGCAACGCTAACCAACAACGTTTGCAGCCTTGGTCAACAAGTGGGCAGCGAGTTGTTTGTGAAGTGGCTTCAGCATTTCAACATTTACAACAACAACAATAACAACCCCTATGAATTTTCTTAATTTCGTTGGTGTTGTTCACTTTTGATCTGCTTGCTTGCATATTGAAGCAGCTTATGATCTACTGTGAAAAGTTTATTAGAGAAAGAAAGAAAGACAGAGACTGAGAGAGAGAGAGAGAGAGAGAGAAAAAGAAAGAATGAGCAAAGAAATACATATGTAAATTAATCCAATCAAATGAAGTTAAATTTAAAGTTGTGATGAGTAGAGACTAAGAGCCACCCTCCGAGAAACCATTATCCCCTTGCCATCATCAACATCACAATAATAATGAGCACCATGAGCACGTTTTTGTTTTTCTTTTCTTTAAGTGATAAATTCATTACTTTGTTGCTGTTGTTGTTATTGTTCTGGTTTTTCTTGTTGTTTTTGTTGTTGCTCTGCGTTTGTTGTTGTTGTTATTGTTGTTATAATTTAATTTTTTGTTGTTGCTACAAGTGTGTGGAACGTGATTTTTATGCCAACAAAAAATTTGATTTATTTTAAGTAGTTTTTTTTTTATTGCGAATGTTGTTTATTGTTGTTATTTTATCCATCTCTTTGTCTCTCTGTCGTCGTCGTCTTTCGGTTTTTCTTTTCTCTCTTTTTGTTTTGTTGGGTTTCTTCTTAAAGTTTTGATGAATCAAAGAAACAAAAAAATATGTATAAAAAAATGCGGAAATATCAATAAAAAATAAACAATAAAATATTCATTTTTCATAAAAATTTTCTTGTTTTTCCAACTGCAACAACAACTCATTATCATCAACAACAACAACAACTTCATCATCATTGCATACCTTTACTTTTGCTGTGCCTTGCCTTGCCTTGCCTTGCCTAGGAAAAGGAGAGAAAAAGACATAACAACAAGGAAAAATAATGGCAACATTTTGTTTGTTTTTTGGTTGCTTCCGGGATGCGGGAGCCACCACCTAAATTCACAGTCCCTCATCCTCATCCGCTTCCTCCATCCAATCCAATTCAATCCCATCCGATTGATCAGTACTTCTCGTTGTTGTTATTGTGTGCGTGTGAGTGTGTGTGTGTGAGTGTGTGTGTGTGTGTGGAATTTAAAACAAAAAATTTATTCACAATAAATTAAATTTTATAAAAGAAAAATATTTAATTTCATGTTTTTTTTTATTTTTTTTTTCTTTTAATATAATTTTGAATATAAAAAAGCACGTAATTTTTTTTTTCCTTCTTTCCAAATATAAACAAACAAAGAAAAATAAAATCAAGAAAATGCGTTCGAGTATTTTTTTTTTTTTTTTTGTTAGTATTCATTTTTTTTACATTTATTTCTTTTTATTTTTTAATCAATTTTTATTAAAATTTTAAAAAATTTTCATGTTGTTTCTTTGTGTTTTTTTTTGTTATTGTTTGTTGTTGTTGTTGTGGGTGAAGTTACAATAATATTGGCACACCTCTTACACCATGATAATGGTATATGTACATATGTTGCAGGTTAAGGTGAAATTCGCTTTTACGCTTGCAATGGAGAGGAGAAGTTGAGTAGTGTAAATGATGTAAGATGTTGAAGACGATCGTGAATAGAAATGGAGATTCGAGAGATAGAGAAAATCTTCTATAGAAAATTTTAAGAATAAAATTCGAAAATTCTTATCCAAGCGTGAAGTGGACTCATCTCATATTGAAGACTCCCCAAGGCCAAGGCTTTGATTTGAATGTAGATGAGCAAATATCGCTAGTTTAGGGTCAACTTCCACAGATTGTGGCACAATTGACAAGTTTGTGTCTGTTAAAATGTTTAACACTTTGCCATCTATTAGAGTCGTCATACAGAGGTCATATGAAACGGTGATCTTCCTTGCATATATAAAAGTTCACAAACAAAAGACATTAAGTTTTTTATTTGTGTATCTAAATTTTCCTTTTCCTTAAGAATGTGTTCTTTGTTCTCCTTGGTAAATTCCATATTTTAGGGGCCTACAAAATCTTATAGACTGAGAGGTCTGATTTATCCAAACAACTGCGCTCAAGTGATCTATAAACTTAACTGGTATTACGGTTGTGACAAACAAAGACTCTGATCTAAGGAAACTGGTTCGTTTTCTTCAAATCTTTGTTTGTATATGCTTTGTCCGGTTGAGCCGTCAAATCTATAGCTCAAAATCAATTTAAAATTTATAATATGTGCTTGCTTTTTGCAAGAGTAAGATTCGGCTAGCAGCAGTATGATATAAGAGGTCTTGCAAGAGAACTTCAGATCTAGTTTCAGTAACAGTTACTACCTGCGACCTCAATTGCAACTTAGCTTCCTCAATTTTGTGTTAGCTTGGATATATGTATGTCACTAATCTCTCTCTCTCTCTCTCTCTCTCTGTTAGACGACTTAAGTAATATGTAAACATAGTCAAAATTCCTGTCTGTACCGATGCGCAGAACTTTTAAACCATACAATGGATTTTGATAAGGTTTTCATTGTCATTTAGAAACAATTCAACAATTGATTTAATAAGATTCAATTCATTTTCAGTGATTTCTAATAAGAAGTTGAAATTTATTAAAAAAAAAAAAAAAAAAGAAAGCATTCTCTGCGACGAGATTGCGTTGCATAATGGATAATATAATATATATAATATCCTTCGGGTATTTTATAATTTCTGGTTAAAAATAAGCTATATATTTATGTACATAAATACATACATGAGAACATATCATGTCACAACCAGGAAATTGATGCGATTTTGGCAAAACTGTGTTTGATTCATACGAACTATAAACGAAGATAGATTTTTCTTCGGAAATACCTTTATAAGGCCATTAAAGCATCATATAAAACAATATGCAAATGTATGTAGGAACAAAGGAAGAAAGGAAAGAATATAGGACCTCAGATAGAATAGCAGATGTCTGTCTAATCAAATCAAAAACAAAATATGTAAAAGGTAGCAACAATACAGAAAAACTTGAGTTTTTCTTTAGATGTAACTTAAACAAAGGTAGCAATTTATTGCGAAAAAGTCGTTCAAATATTGTATATGTACTTAGTTTGTAGTAAAAAAGATGCAAACCTTTACGTCTTAATGATGGAACCAAAGAAGAAAGGCCAATCCAATCCAATTCTATCCAATAGAAAATAAAGTAATTCTTTGCGATGAAATAGAATCGTCTGTTGAATCTGAAGTTCATCTTAGACTTGACCACGATAGACGACATACATAACAAACGAGCTCTAGAGAATTGTCCCGAACAGGTCCATCATGATGACTCCTAATTTTTGGTCAAATAAAGTAAATTTCTGCTATCATTTTACGACTGTTTTTATTGAATACCAAAATGATTCTACCGTTTTCAATATGCACAATGTCTGTTGTCTGTGAATATGAAGGATGAATCTAAAAGCCTGTGCTGTTGTTTACAATGAAAACTAAAATAAGCAGAAATCCTTCCTCCACTCTCTTAAAATATGACCATGCGAAGCAGGCCGGCAGGTCACTAGTAAGACATTATGATGATAAGGGTGATGGTGAAAAAAAAACACTGCGCTGCGACATAATCGCTCAAGCAGAAAAATAGTAGAATAACAACAACAAAAAATAAAATAAAAAATAATAATAGTTAAAAATCAACATGCTAAATGTTTTCTTGTTGTATCTATCCATTGTTATTTGTTGAATTTAAGAAAAATATATAAATAAATAAATAAAAAAAAAAAACAAAAACAGCAATTAAAAAAATAGTAAAAAAAAAATAAACTATAAAACCAAACAATTTGGAAATGAAAACGAAATTAAAATTTATTTTATTATTGTTGTTGTTGTAAATTTTTGTTGTTTTAAATAAAATGCAATTTTTATTACCAAGAAAAATAAAATGAAAAAAAAAAAAAAACTAGAAAAATTTGAAAAAAACAAAAATTTTTGTAAAAAAAACAGAAAAAAAAGGTTAACTTCGGCTATTTCGAAATTGATACACTCTTCACGTACAGTGTACGGAACATTTACAGCATTTCAATGCTAAGGCCGAGATATTTGCATACGATCCAGTAATCCTAGATTATTTCAATTTGGGTTTGTATGGGAGCTATACGATCCAGTAATCCTAGGTTTTTAAAATTTACATGGTTGGTGAATATAGATCAGACACTTATAGTATCCAAATTTCAGTTCGATAATACAAAAACCATAAAAGTTTTTCTAATAAGAACCTAAATTTGAATTTGTGTTTGTATGGGAGCTATACGATCCAGTAATCCTAGATTTTTAAAATTTACATGGTTAGTGAATATGGATCAGACACTTATAGTATCCAAATTTCAGTTCGATAATACAAGAAGCAAAAATATTTTTCTAATAAGGACCTAAATTTCAATTTGGGTTTGTATAGGAGCTATACGATCTAGTAATCCTAGGTTTTTAAAATTTACATGGTTGGTGAATCTAGATCAGACACTTATAATATCCAAATTTCAGTTCGATAATACAAAATGCAAAAAAGTTTTTCTAATAAGAACCTAAATTTGAATTTGGGTTTGTATAGGAGCTACACGATCCAGTAACCCTAGGTTTTTAAAATTTACATGGTTGGTGAATCTAGATCAGACACTTATAGTATCCAAATTTCAGTTCGATAATACAAAATGCAAAAAAGTTTTTCTAATAAGAACCTAAATTTGAATTTGGGTTTGTATGGGAGCTATACGATCCAGTAATCCTAGGTTTTTAAAATTTACATGGTTGGTGAATATAGATCAGACACTTATAGTATCCAAATTTCAGTTCGATAATACAAAATGCAAAAATATTTTTCAAATAAGAACCTAAATTTGAATTTGGGTTTGTATGGGAGCTATACGATCCAGTAATCCTAGGTTTTTAAAATTTACATGGTTGGTGAATATAGATCAGACACTTATAGTATCCAAATTTCAGTTCGATAATACAAGAAGCAAAAATATTTTTCAAATAAGAACCTAAATTTGAATTTGGGTTTGTATAGGAGCTACACGATCCAGTAACCCTAGGTTTTTAAAATTTACATGGTTGGTGAATCTAGATCAGACACTTATAGTATCCAAATTTCAGTTCGATAATACAAAATGCAAAAAAGTTTCTCTAATAAGAACCTAAATTTCAATTTGGGTTTGTATGGGAGCTATATGATCCAGTAATCCTATTTTATTCAAATTTACATGGTTGGTGAATATGGGTCGAGCACTTATAGTATCCAAATTTCAGTTCGATAATACAAAATGCAAAAAAGTTTTTCTTATAAAAACCTAAGTTTCAATTTGGGTTTGTATAGGAGCTATACGATCCAGTAATCCTAGGTTTTTAAAATTTACATGGTTGGTGAATATGGGTCTAGCACTTCTAGTATCCAAATTTCAGTTCGATAATACAAAAAGCAAAAAAGTTTTTCTAATAAGAACCTAAATTTGAATTTGGGTTTGTATGGGAGCTATATGATCCAGTAATCCTAGGTTTTTGAAATTTACATGGTTGGTGAATATAAATCAGACACTTATAGTATCCAAATTTCAGTTCGATAATACAAAAAGCAAAAAAGTTTTTCTAATAAGAACCTAAATTTCAATTTGGGTTTGTATAGGAGCTATACGATCCAGTAATCCTAAGTTTTAGAAATTTACATGGTTGGTGGAAATGGATAAGACACTTATAGTATCCAAATTTCAGTTCGATAATACAAAAAGCAAAAAAGTTTTTCTAATAAAAACCTAAATTTCAATTTGGGTTTGTATGGGAGCTATACGATCCAGTAATCCTAAGGTTTTGAAATATACATTGCTATGTCTCTGATGTTACCTGTCTGTCTGTTACGAACTTCATGACAAACTTACGATACTAAGTCACTGTGCGTGAAGGGCATAAAAATATCGCACTGCATACATTTATTCGTTGAAATAATTATGACTAAATTAGAAAACAAAAAAAAAGAAAAGAAAAAACAGAACAGAAACAATAAATTCATAATTTTGTTTGTCTTGTAGTTTTGTACTTTGATCTTTTTTCTTTTATATTTTTTCCTTCTACTTTTGGTTTTTACAGTTTAATTTTTTACTTATTCATTCATTTGTTGTTCATTCACTTGCTGCTCCACTTAATCATGAAATTTGTTACAACAAACAATCATTAGTGACAGAAAAATAGTGTAATTGAGAGAGGGAGAGAGCCAATTATATGAAGAGAGAGAGAGAGTGAGAGAATAAGAGATACTGAGAAATTCAAAGTTATGTGGAAGTGATCTGGTCGAAGAAAAAATGAAGAAAGCTTTGAGTGATCAGGAAGCTTCAATATTCACTTGTTATTACAAATATTTTTTAGTTTGCTTCTCTCCTTTCCTTTCTCTATTTTCTTTTTTGTCTTTCTATTCCTAAATCCGCACTCCTCTCCCCGCCCCTTTTTCGCATATTATTTCTTCTTTATGTATATTGTTTTTATATTTGAAATTTTTGTAGTTTAGTGACTAAGCGAGCGAGTGTGGTATTCTCTCTTACTTTCTTTACAGTCTCCCTCTTTCTTCCGACTCATTGATGATTTCCCTTTCTTTTCCTCTCTTTTTCTTTTCTTATTCATTAACTTAATGGTTGGTTGACACGTGCATTTGCTTCGCTTGTTCGTTCGCTCAATTTTCAAGCTCATTCACCTAATTTGCGTGCTTTGCAGCGCCCCCTGGGCCTGTTCCCTTGCTCCTCCCATACGCTCGCCATTGACATTGTCATATGCTGCTTGGTGTTGCTTTCGTTTGCTTTTTGTGTTAGTTGGTTTTTTGTTTTGTTTTTTTTTTTTCTTTTTGTTTGTTATAGAAAATAAAATTTTCTTTTTCTTGTTTTGTGTTTGTATAATTTTTATTTTTCTAATGTCAAAACAATCAAATTGTTTTGATGCATTTGTAATCATCATCATCATCATCAGGAGATTACATAATTTATATACATATATAACTTGGGCTTGCGGTAGAGACCAGCCAGACTTTTATATCATAGTACCGTGGTCAACAACCGAACAATTTGCTTGATAAAAATGCCCGCATAAATTGTCTTGTTAAGGAACAAGTCAGTAGTCTGCGCCGCGTCCTGTTTGTGTTGATAAAGGATTAGTGCAACCAGATGGCACAATAAGCCATCATGAGCCTTTGAGCTTTTGAATGAATTACTTTCTCAAATACAATACTTAACGAAAACGAACCGGAATGGAATTTCACACCTTCAGAATAAATGAGATTATAATAAGATAATCTCCATCGGAACATTATTTCAGGTCTATCAAAATCCATGATTTGTTTGCTTTTTTTTTTTCTTCAATCTACTGTTTTTTCATTTTCATCTTAAAGTATTGTATATATATTATTTTTCTTATATACATCACTTAAATGTATTTATTAAGCTCTTTCATTAATATTCCAATTCCAATACACGCAAAAACATACCTTCAGCATTCCTTAAAAGTCAAGTTTATTATGGTTTCTCAATCCGGAAGATTGAGCCTTGCAAAGTCCTAACCATTGAATTCTATGTTTCCAGTTAAATTAGACCATAAATCTTAGGAGTAATAATAAAATCTTATAACTAATAATGATATCTAAAGAATTATCAAATTTCTTATTAAGGAAAGAAAATCGTGAGAATGATTTTTTTTTTCATTTCATTCATTTTCATTTTCTGGATCATCGTTGGCATCATAAGGTCACAAAGCAATATGGTGTTCTTAACAAGTTGTCGTAGGTCCTTGTTTTTGATTTATGAGATTTACCATGTATCATTAATTTGTTGTTGAGTGTCAGTTGCCAGTCAAATTTCCTCCTTTTTTAATAGCAGCACGATGTGTGTCACTCTAAACATGGGCGCGACAAGTGAGTTGCTTGTCCAGCATTAGACCTAAATATAATTCATCTGAGGTATGATTGTAGAGTCATATATACTTGCAGTTAGCGGATTTATGCCAATGTTCCATTGTATGAAATTATGTATTTCTTATCAATAGCCATGAGTTCATATCCACTGCTTCAAAGGGGAAAGTTGAGATTGCGAATATAGCATTACATTATATTAACTAAAAGGGAGAATCAAAAAGAGTAGAGTTCTTTTTAAGTATCAAGCCCCAAAAAAGGAAGCCATCTTTATCGATCAAAGCCATAAATAAGTTGGTTTATTAGGACTTTGCCATGACACTGCGGATAGTAATTGTAGGTACATATACGTTCTCTGTGGTGGTCCGTTTACTAAGACGAAGTCTCATTTCGCTATCATCAACAGGTGGATGACTGCCTCCTAACATTACACTATTCTGTTGTGACTCACTCTAATACATTTTCAACAGCATTCCGATGTAATCCATCACGATCTGACTTAGGTATACCAAGACTATTGTCAAGAATGTTGCTTTATAAAAAGGCTATGTATCATCCTTGCATCTTCTAATATTTCTACGGATATGCCTAGGGAGAACAACACTGGTAATAGTGCTGAAATTGATTTGAAGCGAGCAAATATTGCTTAGAAAGCTATTCATTATGCTAGCGAATCAATAAATCTGTTGTTTCCTGGCCTGGAGATGGTCAATATTGGTTCCTTAGAAGTAACTGATTTGCAGGTGCTACCCTGCACAAAACCCTCTATTGAGTGTGATTGAGGAGGACATGAATCTAAAGAAAGATATTATCAGATTATTTGATAAAATTCTTCCTCACAAGCTCAAAAACAAAGTTGTATAGAAATTTTAACCATGTGCAAGTTCGTTCACATTGACACATTGAAAGTCTTTCTATCTACTACCTTATTCTCTATTCTATGTACATATGGATGTATGTATGTACATAAATGTTTACCGTTATCTATCTTTGTTTAATAAGAAAAAAAAAAATTAAAGCCAAATAAAATCGAAGTCAAGGTTAATTGTTGTTTGTGTTTGTTTTTGCGTTTCTTCTTCAACGATGACAATGACACGCGATTTGTTTGTTTTAGTGTTTTTTTTTGCTTATTTGTCTTTCATATTCTTCCATCTTTTTTTTTTTTTTTTTTTATTGTTTTTGAACTCTTTCAAACAGAGAAAGCAAAACACATTAAAAGAAACAATAAAAATTTTATTCATTAATAAAAAATTTATCTGAACAGAAAATCACTTGTTTGTTTGTTGGTCTTTTTTTCCCCTTTCTTTGATGTGCTTTGCTAAATAAATGTTGACTGCTCCACTTAAAACTTCTAGAAAAACTAAAGAAGATACTAGATTTATGCGGTCTAGAAAGAAAACCCAAGGAACGTATCGATTTATGTTGACAGCCAGACTGCTATTAAGGGTCTGTCGGCCCATAGTATTAAGAGTAAAATCATCAGTAGCACGGTTGATGCTTTTAATCTAGATAGACGGCACTCAGTAGAAATAATCTGGGTGCCTGGCCATTCTGGTTTCTTAAGAAATGAGATGGTGGATGAGTGTGCCAGAATGGGATCTGCTTTGCCCTCCTGCAAGAAATTTTATCGGAATTGGTAGCAGACACTAAGGAGGTAGAGGAGATGAATTGGGCGAACGAGCCAGGGTGCTTTATCGCTAAAAAACTCTGGCCTTCCTTCCTATCAGTTAAAAAGACATCCGAACTCCTACACTTCAACAAGAAAAGGATTCGGATGTTGATAGGAGCTTTAACGGGGCATTGTGCAATCGTGCGAGAATGGCTCAGAGGCTGCACGTTCCTCCCCAGGACTTCTGTCTTAGCTGCCAAAACAAGGAAGAAGAAGAAAGCATCCAGCACCTCCTGTGTGACTGCCCTGCACTACTTAGAAGGCGATCTCGATTTCTTGGAAGACTTGAGGACTTGGGTAGTGTGGCGAGAGTCCCATTGGGGGATCTGGCTTGTTTTGTAGATTCTTCTCTCTGGACCATAATTACTTCTCATTTCTATTCTACCGTTCCATTATCTCCTTCCCCCCCTTTTTTTCCCTTAATTTCCCCTTAACAGGCATCACAATGGACCGTAAGGCCACTGGGTGAACTAACCTAACCTGACCTAAAGAAGATACTAATGAGATAATGGTAGGAAGTAAATAGTCTGTCTCTCTTTTCCAGTTGTCAGAGTTCAGGGAACTCGGACATATTATGCAATAGAAAAATGTATCGATTCCGCTCATCATCATAGTGATTCATTTCAGGAAGGGTGGGGAGAGGGGAGTCTCCAATAATCATTTTTTCCAGTTTTGCATTAAATGACAAAAAAGAAAAAAAAAATTATTATTATTTAGAAGGCAATGAACGAAATGCAAAAATGATTAACAAAAGAAAAAGAAAACAAACAACAAAATATAAAAATTTAAGAAACCTTGAACTCAAACTAAAGTAAATATACTCGTACAAAACAAAATGAACTGAGGAATAAAATTTCAAATTGTGCAAAAAAAGAAAACAACAAACCAAACAAAAGGTAAACAAATACAAAAAAACAAATTAAATTCCAAAAAAAAAATTATAAAAACTACATGCAATAATTTAAAAAAAAAAAAACACCAGATTCTTCTTCTTCAGCCGTTTCTTCTGAGTATTTTTGCACTGCCTTTTCTTTAGATTCCTTTGTTTTGTTTTCAGTCTTCTCTATAGACTCCTTTGTCTAGCTTTCAATCTCCTTCGCCTTATTTTTTTTTTTGTCTTTTCTGACTTTTTTACTCGCTTGTATTTGTCTTCGCTTCAGTCTCCTCCACTGTCTTTCCTATGGACTCCTCCTATCTACTGTATCTGCACACTATTCTTTGCTTAATTTAACTTATCTTTTTACTTTATGTACAATATATTTTGCATTTCTATCTATATACTATACTTATTATTGTGTTTTTTCGTTATTTATTTATTTGTTTTTGTCATTAGATTCATTTATTTTGTTGTTTGTTTTTGGCTACCATTAAGTAGTAACAAATTGCTGATTTATAAGCATGTGGTGGTGTCCTCTGTCTGGCGCTATGGGGATACAAGTCTGTCAAAAACAAAAAAAAAAACTATTTTGTCGCATATTATCCGGAGCTTCATGGTAAAATCAATTTTCACAGTAGCAGATGTAAAGCAAAACTGCATCGTCTCACACACATAATGATCTCGTCACCTTCACCTTCACCTTCACTAAAATTCTTACTATGATCATCAATTTTTCACTAAATCACATCAATGTTAGAAGGCGACTTCCGCTGTTAATATTTTCCTACAATAAATAAAAAAGCATTTTTTTTTGTCAAAAAAAAAAAAAAAAAAGAAAAAATTTTGTTTGTTTTTTCTTCTCATTGTTGTTGATCTTCTAAGTTAATGCAGCAACAAGAAAAACAAAAACAAATAATAATGCAACAATAAGAAAGTCTATTGCGTATACTTAATATTATGAACTTTACTTGTCTTACTTTTATTATGCATACATATTATACCCTTCATGCAGTGAATAATATTATAAGTTTGTCATGAAGTTTGTAACAAATAGTTTGGATACATTAGAGACCCCATAAAGTACCTATATATTCTATATATATTATTGATCAGCTCGACAAATTAGTCCCTCAGTTTTTGAGTTAGAGAGCTGAAATTTTGTACGAACCTTTCTTTTTACTGGATGCTGTACGGAACTAGCCAAATCGAACTACTAGGGGGGGATGGTAAACATCCCATATAAACTACCCATTAAAATTCAGGTTCTTATTAGACTTTTTTTCTTTTTGTTTTTGTCCTATCAATTTGAAACTTAAACACTATACTAGTTTCTAAGATAGATGCAATACATTTGTTTGAACCAGCCGAATCGGACCACTAAGAGAGGTACCTCCCTCCCACATAAACCACTCATTTAAATTCAGGTTCTTTTACAAAAACTTTTTTTATTTTTTGTCCTATTGAATTAAAATTTAGATACTATAACTTTCTAATCAATGTCCATGAAATGCCTAAACTTCAAGACCGTAGAGTTACTGGATCATATAGCTCCCATACAAATCCAAACTCAAATTTGTATTAGAAATACTTCTTTGTTTTTTGTGTTGTCTATCTGAAATTTGAAAAGTACAAGTGTCTGATCCTGGATCGTAAAGCTCTCATACAAATATTTCGGACTCAGTGTTGAAATGATCTATGTGTATTTACTTTACCCTAAGCATATGTAAGTTAAATCAATAAACAAATATTTCTGAATGCTATATCAAAGGAACGTTGGCAGAAACGTTTTCTAGAGGATGCGTCAAGAGTACATCAACTTCGGCATAGGCGAAGTTAAACTTCTATTTTAGAGTTCCGGATCCAAAGGGTACCAAAAGGAACCCTATTGCAGAGATTTCGTTATCCGTCCATCCGTCCTCGGGTCATATCTCATAAACCGCAATAGCTAGAGTGTTGAAATTTTCACAGAATGTGTAGTTCTATCCAAGCAGCAGCAACAAATACTAAAACTAAAATATTTTCAAAAACTTAAAGGGGTCCCCATACAAGAAAAATTTTGGTTTGTATGGCAGCTATACGATCCAGTAATCCCGGAATCTTGAAATTTGGATGGTTGGTGACTATATATCAGAAACCTGTATTGTCAAAATTTCAGTTTGATCGGACCATTAGGGAGGGTACCTCCCATACAAACCCACCATTACAAATCAGGTTCTTATTAGAAAAACTTTTTGTTTTTTGGACCATTGAACTGAAATTTAGACACTAAAATTTTTTGATATAGGCGCGTTACATTTGTTGGAATTTCAGTTTGATCGGACCACTAGGAGGCGTACCTCCCATACAAATCCCAATCTGGTACGGAACCCTCCGTGTACGAGTCCGACTCGCACTTGGCCCATTTTATTTCTATTGTGTTGTGTGCTGTGTCTTTTGTTTGTCGTTTTACTTGTCATCTAGGTGGTTGTAGTGTGTGTGTGTGGGTGTTAAAGAGAGCGAGAGAGAGAGAGAGAAAGCACAATGGATTGGATTTAGAATAATGACGATGATCTATCATGATAATGATGATGATGATGATGATGATGATAATAATGTGAATCACGAATCTGTTATTGATATTGATTTGTGTCTTGTTTCGAAAAACTAAAAAAATTGTATTAGAGATATAGATTGTCTATATAATCGTATATATCTGTCTGTTCTGTTACTCTACTCTTATGTAAGATTTCTAGAATATGTGTTTATGTTTATTTAAATGTAGACTATAAATTAATAAATAATCATAATAATGTTAATTAATTTTTTCTTTTAAATTTTCTCTCTTTTTTATAGAATTGATAACAAAAAACCACAAACGGCACGCGAAAATCTCATCTTCAATCACAATCATCATAATAATAATAATAATAATAATAATCTTGATTTTGAAGATGGAAAGAATAATAAAATTACAACAATTAACAACAATAATAATAATAACAACAACAACAACAGCAACAACAATATTAATGGACGTTCTATTTGCTCAATTGAGAATCAGCAAAAACATCATCATTATTTGCATCAGCAAAATCAGAACAACAACAACAACAACAACAATAACAATACAAAATCAATTTACAACAACAACAACAACAACAATATTAATAATGGTACATCATCATCATGCTTATCATCATCGTCGTCGTCAATATTATGTAGTGCATTTGCCATGGCTGCCAATAATCTTCAAACGACAACAATATCAACAACTTTGAATTCCGTAACATCATCATCGTCACCTTCAATGCAAACCCAATGCCACACCCAATCCCAATCTATTGTTATCAATAGCAATACCAGTAACAGTCTCAATAACACAAATACATCGTCAGCAGGATCACATTCTATGTCCATAAATCATCATCATCATCATCATCATCATCATAATGGTGATGGTGGTGGTGGTGGTGGAGGAGTAATGACGATGAGTTATAGTCAAAATCCAAATCATAATCGTAAACGTCATTTCATATCAAGCAACAATCTTGTTAATGATCTCGAAATACTTGATCGTGAATTAAGCGCCATCAATGCTCCAATGCCATTAATTGATCCGGAAATAACCCAAGGCGCTGAACAATTGGAAAAGGCAATTTCATCATCAAAGAAACGTTCACGCAGCATTTGTGTCGAAGATGAAAGCGATCGTTTAGTCAGAGAGGCCCTTTCCCAGTTCTATATACCGCCACCACAGCGTTTAATATCGGCAATTGAGGACTGTCCTTTGGATGTTGTTGGCCTTGGAAATGGTGATGTTAATGGATTTTGTATTGGTAACAGTATTGGTCATACTACAACAAGTATTATTTCTGGGAATTGTCATGTCGGCACTGGTGGAGGAGGTATTGGTGTTGGTATCGGCGGTGGTTGTAGTCCAAGTAAAAGGCATCGTACATCAAGCATGGACTTGGTTGATTTAGATTTTGTTGAAATGAATCAAACTCAAAAGGATTTTGAAGTGATTATGGATGCCTTACGTTTAGGTGGCACTACATCAAGTTCCGCATCAGCGTCTAGTATGAGTATGTCAAGCAGTGATTCATGTGGGCAAGCGGCTATGATGAGTGAATCGGCAAGTGTCTTTCATAATTTGGTTGTAACATCTTTGGAGACATGAAAATATCAGTAAAGGGGAAACCATTCTTTTTTTGATGATTTGATCAGTGATGATGATGATGGTGGTTCATTAATAATTAATCATGATCATAATGATGATGATAATTAATGATAAAAAATTAAATGCAAATACAATTTGCTAAAAACAAAATAACAAAGAAAAATATAAGAAAGGGAGAAAGATAAAATGAAGAAAATCAATCCACTAAAATTTACTTAATGAAGTTTTTTTCTTTTTAAATTTAAAAAAATCACAAATTTAAAATTTAGATAATTTTTCCCACATGATTTTTGTTTTTATTTTTTAATTTTGAATTTTAATAAATTTAAGGGTTTTATGTTTAAATTTTAAGGAAAATTCCTTTTTATATTTATATAAATAAAAAAAAAAAACAATATTTATATAGAAAAACTATTAATTTAAAAATTAATAACAAAAAAATAAAAGAAAAAACAAAATATATAAATTAGTTAAATTTTTTTTATAATTAAAAAATATATAAAAATAAAATGAAATGAAAAATTAAATTTAATTTCTAATATAAAAATTAAATTAAAAAAACAAAATCAAAGAATTTTTGTAGTCAAAAATTAATAAAAACAAACAAAAAAACAAAAAAAAAAAAAGAAAAGAAAATCAAACAAAAAACGCACATAAATAAAGGAAAAACCTAATTAGAAATAAACAAAATAAAACAAAAACAAAAAAAAATAAAAGAAAAATTAATTAAATTAAGAAATAATTTAAAAATTGAGAGAGAGAACTCAAAACTTATTGGTAATTATTTTTTATTTATATAAAAAAAAAAAAAATAAAACAAAAGACACGCAGAAACTAGAAAACAGAAAACAGAAAAGCAAAGAAACAAACACAAATGTTAGGTTAGGTTTAGTTAAGAGGGCGGGCCCCCGCGCATTTTGGTGGATACCAAACAATCAAACAAAATGTTAACTGATAATGATAAAAATACAAATTTAAACAAACTAAAATAAGTTGGCACAAACATTTATTATATTAAATATAAACAAATATCCACAATGTTCCCATAGTTCCATTTTAGTCATCCAGAAATTAAGATGAGGAGTTTCTATGAATGGTTAAAATCTAATTCATTTATATTAAGTACGAAACAGTTGTCCTTCATCTTCTATCATCTGGATCTGGCGTGGATCACATGATCAATTAAATGGGAAATTACCAACTAATGTAGTAAATGAACTGATTCTCCTCCGACTGTATGGTGGCATGTTGCGTCCACTGTTTGTCTGTTTGTTGAAACTTATATCCAAAATCTATATCAAATTTTATACATACAATTAATGAACAATTGACTGGATTTCAATGATCATATCGCAATAACTTTTATTGCTTGACGACCCGACCATCTCTCGTTTTAAGGAAAAGTGGTCCAAAGATCCAAAGATGCTTTTAGACAAGACTGGTTAAATCTCAGCCCAGTGATATGCGTCATTCTGGTTACTGCAATTGTTTCTCAATCATCACTACTGAATTATCCCAAATCCCAAATGTTGCAACAATTTTGACAATGAACAATGAAGCCATCAAGATGATAAAGATGTATTATTTCGTTCCATTTCAATCATATAATTATTTTATTTGATTTTATACATTTTTGTTAAAAAAAAAAAAGTATTCTTTGAATTTTTTTAATTTATTTTTTTTAATTATAGTCATATCTTCATGGATTTTATTTTAATTTTTATGATTATTTTTTTAGAATTATTTTTATTTAAAAAAGATTTTTTTTGTTCTTATATTCTTTGCCAACAATAATAAAAAAAGAAAGATGAATCCCAAAGGAATTTTCAGAATTCTTGCACAAAAATATAAATCAGTTTTAATTAATAAGAAAAATGAATTAAAAAATAAACACAAAAGTTTAGGAAAAGAAAAAAAAAACTAAACTAAAATTATAGTATGGCAGCTCCTAGTCAGTCATATACAAATAACAACAACAACAACAACAACAGAGATAGTGACAACAAAATATTTAAAAAAAAAAAAAAAAAAAAATAGAAATAAAGAAAAACCCAAAAATTTGAAAAAACTGAAAAAATTTTTTCTCAAAAGACGGTTAAAGGTTTCATTTTACTTTTAGTTACAAAAAAAAAAAGAAAATATAAATAAATAAATAAATTTAAAAAAAAAATATTTGTTACAGTATTAAACTTATAAAAAAAAAAAAACAAAAAATAAATTTAATTACAAAAAAAAAACAAAAAAAAAATGCAGGAAGAATTAAAAACAAAAAAAATAAAATCGTTAATGATAAAGTGCAATTAACGTTTTTCTTTTGGAAAGATTTTTTTCTTCATTTTTATATTAAAATTAGTGAAAGACTAAACTAAAAATCAAGAAATATCTCTGATAATTAAAATTAAATATATAAAAAATAAAATAAAAAAAAAACTATTAAAAACAAATACAAGAAAATTCCATAAAAAAAAAACAAAGGAACAAATAAAATAAAATTAAAAATAAAATTGAAAAAAAGAATTTAATTTATGGAAAAAATTTATTAAAAAAATAAAAAAAAAGAAAAAAATATTTAAATGAAAGGCTGTGATACTTAAAATATTATTAGTTTTATTATGAATAAATTAATTTTATATATAATTAAGAAAAATATGGAAAAAAATAACAAAAAAAAAATTCAATAATTTTTAGGTATTTTTTTTTTTTTTTTGTATAATAAGAAATACGAAAATTATTTAAAACAAAAAAAGTTCATGAACTTAAATATAATCCATAAAAAAAAAAATATGTACGGTTTTCATTTGATCTGCGACTTGACAATTGACAGTTCAAAAATATCCAATTTCAACGGCATTTAAAAGCTGAGAGTCCCCTTATAACCATAATAATGAAATCTGGTGTTATTATCATTCAAAATTACCCGAAATCCCCATCTTTTTTCCTTTAATTTTCATGTCCATTTAAAAATCGATAGTTCCACCGATCGGGGAACTCTCTCTCTCTCTCTCTCTCTGTCTGTCGCCAGTTGAGGTTCAAGTCAAGTTGCAGATGTAAAAACAAAATCAATTAAATATTAAAGACAGAAAGAAGTAAACGTATTTATAAAAAAAAAAAAAAATAAAATAAATTTAAAAAAAAAAACATTAAAAATAAGAGTTAAACATAATTTAAAAACACAAAAACAAAATACTTTTTATAACTACAATTTTTTTTTTAATGAAATTTATTTTTAATAAAAAAATACATATTTTATATATTTAAAATAAACACATTTGACTTTTTGTTTTACGCCTTTAATTTTATTTTTTTCTTAAAACATAAAATTATATTTTTATTTATTATAATAAAATTTAATACACAATTAATTTAATTTAATATTTCCACCACTTAAATTTCTATGAAAATTTATAAAAAAATTTTTATTATTTAAAGTTAAATTTGTTTTTGATTAAATTTATTTATTTATTTTTATGAGAGTAATGTCTATCTCAAGTCTAATATAAATTAATTGATCAATCAATCAGTTAGTCAATCATGCTTGTATTCAATAATCAATCAATCAATCAGTCAATCATGTTTGTATTAAATAAACTCTTGATTCATTCTATAAATTCTTTAAACAAGAATCTGTTTTTGTTCCAAGTCCTTTATTCTAAATTCTATTGCCTAAAAGTGATCCATCAATCAATCAATTAATTAATCAATCATGCTTATATTCACTTATTGATTCATTCAACAATCTTTTTGGAAAAGATTCTATTTTCTACATTGCAACTAATTCAAGTTGAAAAATTTATGAATTAGTTAATCAATCATAGACATCCATGGAATCATTCATAGATCTATTCCTTACAGTTTTCAACAATTCAATTTATCTTTATGTTATCTTATTTTTGATCAGTCCAGTCGATGTCTATTCAGAATTTTAACAACATTTGAGTGTATTTAGGAATCATTTTAAAAGTTTGGCACCCTTTGAGTTATGTTTACCCATACCATAAGATTCTGAATAAGTTCAGGGATATTTTGCGAGCCAATAGCAAATCGATAATGCAATCGAGTTGGTTCCATTGAATGACTTTGAATATGCTTTGCTTAATGTGATCCTTTTATAAAACTTTACTTTACAAATGACAAATTCTATATTCAAAATATATTAAATTTAAATGATCCAAAGATCTAATGTTTATAACTAAATGGGGGGAATTCATGAGAAGCTTTTCATAACTCAAACATAAAACATGATGTTTAAGTTTGACCTGATCTCTCTATCTGTTTCTCCCTCTCTCGTCCCTCTCTCTATGAGAGCGATCAAGTATTTCCTTCGAGTCATTATGAGTTATCCCTGATTTAGACAATATTTATGAACAACATTTTACCTATTTAAAATTTATTCAACCTCTGTTATTGATCTTAAAGAAATTGAAGAATTTTTAAACTTCTATCAGAGAATTCTTGAGTTGTCAAGAATCTTTCAAATATGTATTTATGTAGTATAACTTCTTCAATTAGTATCCGGGTTCTTTAAGATTAGCAAAATATTGTAATATGTTAAACCAGGAAATAATCAAAACTCTTGCATTCAAAACTTTTGGTAATTTGATCAAAAATTACTGATACATATATGTATCCAATATCCAACTTTTTTAGGCCTTATGGTGGTCGGTCAACATGAATACAAATACAAAGAAATGTTGATTTTTGTTTTTTTTTTTATTATTTGTTTAGTTTTCTTTAACATTTCATTTATTCTAATTTATCATTTGTAAACTTAAAAATTAACAAAACAAAAAATAAAAAATAAAACGTATACTAAACCAATACCTCTTGACCTATGGACCAGTCTTCAAAGTCTTTAAAAGAATTTCTTTCCTCAATTGCGTTTCCACATTGTTTATGTACTAATTTTATAATTTACACTAATTAATCATATAAAATTGAAAAGAAAAAAGAAAATATATACAAGAAAAAAAAAGAAAACTAAAAAAATTAAGTGCTTTTTATAAACAAAGAAAAAGAAAATAAAAATATTAAATAAATTTATTATGATTTGCTTTAGTGTGTGTGATAAAAAAAACATATAATATAATATAATAAATTTATTAAATATTTTATATATACAATATTTTATATATAAAGATAAAAAAAAAAAAAATTAGTAATAAACAATTTAAGGACATTAAGAATTTTATATATTGTATATAAAATAGAAGAAAGCAGGAATGTCGATGACTAAAAGTTATTTTGTATATAGTAATTTATAAGTTATGCGACAACTAATGCCAAATATCCATAAATATATCCAATATGAATTGGATTAATCTGGTTAAACATATAAATATTATACGAGAAAACAAAAAAACCGAACAAAATAATTTTTATAATAACAAAAAATTTCTTATATAGGGACAATATAATCCACTCCCTGTCAATTAAATAGACTCAGGTTTTTTACTTTTTTATAAAAATATGGAATTTTTGAAATCGAAATATCAACAAAATTATTATTTATTATTCAATTTAAATTAACATTCTAGTTGAAAAGATTATTTTTTAATATATTTTTTATTGGAGACAACCTCAAATATGACCGCTTTCTATCGAGGGGACCCACAAAAAAAAAAATAACCACTTATTTATATAAAAATTAAATACTGAATAAAAAAAAAATATATTTTTTTTAGTATTCCGTTTTCAAAAATTCGATATTCCATAAAATATATGATGATTTCTATTTGATTGGTTGGGAGTGTATTTACACTTATGGACAAAATAATAAGCGCATCTTGATATACATTACAGGACTTTAATGACATTTTATAAAGTGACTCTTTACAGTTCTGTGCAAAACAAAATCAACAAATAGTTTATGCAAGTAAACTTCGGAATAATATTATTTAAAACATTTACTTGCAGAAAGAAGGGTACACATGCCAGTTGACTAGTGATAAATGAATTAAAAATAAAGCAACATAAACAAGTATTCTTCTACTCCCGAAGACTAATAAACACACATTGAGAGGGTAACCTTTCAATCAATTGCTAAAACTGTGAATCGCACATTTTCTTTTTCGAATTCTCCTAAAGCACAATAATGACCTAAAACCCATAGTATCCGGAGCAGCAAGTTGAAATATGATTCAATGATTCTTTCAGATATTTATTTATTTATTTATTGTACAATAGAAAACTTAATTCTAAAGTACAATATTAAAGCTGAAGCAACAAAGGCCTTGAGCTAGACTCTCTTTCAGATATACATATTAGATTAGATTGAAACAAGGGCAGGAATGGATCTAATTACAGATCTACCGATATTCTGGTATTCATTAAGAATTCCAGAATCTCCTTTGGAGGCAAATCTGCAATTCATCATTGAGTTCCATGTAAAAGCCAACCAAGTAGCGGAGTCTGGTCCAGATTAGGCCATCCCAGGTACACAGCAGGTGATCAGCTGTTTCCTCTTCTTCATAAAAAAGTCTACACTGATCGTTTTGACTGATCCTCATGTTGCACGTATGTCTCATTACTCAGCAATGTCCTGTCAGAAAGCCAGGGACAAAGCGAATACATTTCCGTGTCAGTTTCAGTAGTTTTTATGTTCTCTTATGGGATTTAGCTGGCATTAGGATTTTCGCTACTCTGATAAAAAACCAATAGCTGTGCGATTTATCATCAAACCATTGTTAGCAGCCAGCAGAAATGCTCCGCTCCAATGAGGCCTTTCCTGACGAGTGCATCTGCTTCTTCTTTCCCAAGCAACCCACTATGTCTGGGAATCCAGATAAGATACACAAAGTTATTTGAT
This sequence comes from Amiota minor, assembly GCA_037043295.1. Classification (NCBI taxonomy): domain Eukaryota; kingdom Metazoa; phylum Arthropoda; class Insecta; order Diptera; family Drosophilidae; genus Amiota; species Amiota minor. Next base: position 85,419 of record JBAMAW010000900.1, read on the forward strand.
GCTAGTCTTTTGAGTAACAACAAGCAGTCCCACACCAATATCGAGTTAAACTCGAAAACGTTGCGCAGCCTTGCTGTCAGAGTGCATGAAAATGTATTTTTTAATGGTATATAAATCGTTTGTCATCAAACTTGAATCCGAACCAATAAAAATGCTATGGGGAGTGTTACAATATTTTAAAGGTTAACAGTAAGAAATTGATTCAAAATAAAATAATCAATTATGACAATTTGTGCAAAAACTTAATACTAGATGCCTTTCCATATTTGCCAGGTGATCATCAATCAGCTGCCAAAAACAAAGCGCTATTTATTATTTTGTTCATGTTTATACATAGTCAGTCATACATGTGACTGAGTATGAGTACATATACATACCATATACAATAAGTATATTGTACTCACGTATACATTGTCAGCCATATTTCGTTATATACAAAGTAAGTAACTTATCCCTTAAGATTTTCATCTTTCAAGTTATCGTAATATTGAATTCGACATGTTTGTTCAATTTATTTAGTCATAACTGTACGTACCACTTTACTCTTGTAATTGAGCAAAGCAACAGGCTACCGATACACACATCGTCAAAATAACAAGTACACCCTAGTATATTTTGTGTAATAAGTATATCAATGTCTTGTTCAATTTATTTAGTCATAACTGTACGTACCACTTTACTCTTGCAATTGAGCAAAGCAACAAGCTACCGATACACACATCGTCAAAATAACAAGTACACCCTAGTATATTTTGTGTTGTGTATAATATATCAATGTCTTGTTCTGGTTATACAATAAGTTTAAAACTAACCAATTAATCTATGAATCCATTCAAAAGAAATGAATGACTAAACATGATATATGTATGTACATGATCTTAAAATATATGTATATATGTATCTTATTATTATTATTATTATTTAGCCTAAGTGAGCTGGTCTTGGGACCAACTACCAAACCTACTTAGTATACCATATATTAAACTTCTGGCAAGTCCATCCCTTATTGTTCAAAATTCCATAATGTAAGTCTATTCTCTCATTTATTCTTATCCTTTGCTGTTACTTTCCCTTTATGATCTAAAGACTAATAATAATATTATAAAATCTTACTGGAATACTCGTATTTATTCCTACCATATAATATTATTGAAAAACCAAAGCCATAAGGAACATTTTCTGTGGAAAAATCTTGAACATATACTGGTATATAGTTGTAGATAGATTAGTCACATAGGTATAACATATGATACTTAGTTTTTATATGGAGTTTGACAAAATCTTCATTTCTCTCATTGATGATTTCATATAATAATTTCAATGAATCTTACTCAAAAGGAGTTTATATCGAAACTAACTTGTAGGATTATATTATAAATAGATGTACTTTTATTATTAAAATCCATTTGTTTTATAAAATTACTTAGGGTAAAAATCATATTAGGTAAAGAATCATTCACTCATCTTATTGTATTTTGAGGGATATGTTAATTTGAAAGCCAAGAAACTTAGGTGGAAATGGTGCTTTTTAAATGGCTATCAGTGTATCAGTCGAACATGTACTTCTTCTTTGGCCCATTGTATCTAAACAAAAATAAAATTATATATAAAAAAAAAAAAAATATCTTCACAAAAACTTTGTGTCGTGTAGGACCAAGAAAACTTACAAAAAAAAAAAAAAAAAAAAAAATTTTTTTTTGTTTTATATATAATATTAATGTAAATGTAGAGATTTTATATTTATATACAATATAGAAAATAAATTATAATATATTATTGTACTAAATGTTTTTTTTTTCTTCTCTTTTTTCAAAAATTGATTAAAGTATAAATTAAATATAAGAAACGTCAAAAAAAAACAAAAAACAAAAAAAAAAAGAAAAAATATAAAAAAAGAAAACACAAAAAAAAATATATATAAATAAAAAATATTTAAAATAAAAATAAAAAATAATTAAACAAGGACAAACATTTAACAAAAGTGGCTTCTCGTTGTAAATTTTTTGCGCATAACAAAAAAAAAATAACATTTTGTGTAATTTGTAATTTTATAATTGACAAAAATATATATAAGTATATATAAATATATATATATATTGTTTATATTTAAATATTATATACATATACCTCATATGAGGAATTATATGTGCATGCCTTTATATTTTATTTTTCTTTGTCTAAGAAAAGTTATCAAAATTTAAAGTAAAGTAAAGAGTTTTATTTATCAAATTCATAGTAATTAGATAAAATAAAACTTAAATTTATTTACAATTAAATTTTTTTTTAAATTAAAACCATATTCATTAAATATATATTGTATAAAAACATTAAAGTAAAGAAATTCGCAGCTATAAAGAATTATATGTGCATTATAGGCGTCTTCCATTCTTATAACCTTTGGCGGAGAGAATTCACCCAGATATCTTCAATGGGGTTAAGGTCCGGACTTACAGGTGGCCAGTCCTACACTACTGGTATATTTTTAAATGAAAAATATGTCTTACTGACCTTTGCATTATGTATTGGCGCGTTATCCTGCTGATATGAACAATCATTTCCATGAAGCTGATCTGCAAATTCTATTAACACGCTGTCTAATAGATCGATATACATCTCTGTATTTATTTTTGTTATGATATGAAACATATTGGAAACTTTCCCATGTAATTAAATGCAGCCCATATCATTACCGATCCTCCACCATGTACACGAGTGTGACAAGTTCGCCTTGGCTGATCCAGATGACGCTAATATTTTTTGCAGCAATCAGAACCGTCCAAATAAAATTTTTTTTTCATCACTAAACATGACGTTACGCTACTCTTTATCCCAAAATTGGTGCGTGCGTTTATATGCCAACTTAATAACTTCGGTTTAGGTGACATAGAATCATATCTAATGATGGGATTTTCATGTATTATTTGAAGAATCCTACTTCTTGAAGTGTTGAGACTCATGTGACTCCTTATCTGTCCAGTGCTCATCAAATCAACAACTGCTAAACGTTGGATTCGACGATGTCTGTTTTTCTACTACTACCTTTCATTATGCCTTAGCTACCTGGGTTTTTTAAAAACTTAGCTATGGTATTTCTATGCCTGTTAATTTTTTGAACCTATTGCATATCTTTGGGCATCACTTTCCTTCATTCCCAATATGATTCCTCGATCTTGTTCAGAAATCCTTGTTCCACGAGGCATTTTCGACTATTGTATAGAAAACTTATTGTAAAACATGCATTTGTTTTTTTTTCTTTTTTTTTTATCAAATAATTACTAACTTTTAATGGAATAACAAATTTCCCAACTTAACAACTAAATTTTACACCAACAACAGTAGTGAATAATCAATTGAAACTGACGCGCACATATAATTCTTTATATCCAAACATTGAACACTTGGTTCATATTTCAAGTAACGGTGCTACGAATGAGATAAGAATGGAAAAACAATAAACGAAAAACAATAACAATATTTAAATTCAACACTAAACCAGACTGCATAAAAAACAAAAATGTACAAATGCAGATGAAAGAGAAATAAAAAAAAAAAATTATGCACATATAATTACTCATATGAGGCATTAAAACAAAAAATTATAATGATAAATGAAAGTAAGAGAAATTAAAAACTAAAATAAAAATATCAACAAAATGTAATTAAGTAAAATTTATAAATGTGTTTACATATTTTTTTTTTATTTTTATATACTTATTGTATGTATTGTATGTATGTATTGTAATTTTTTTTTTTACGTAATAAATTAAAAAATAAAATATAAAAAAAAAAATTATACAAAAAATATCTTAACTTATGTTTGCGTATATATAAATAGAAGTATATAAAGTATATTTTTGGTGTTTAATTTTTTTTTTTACGTGAAAAATCAACAAATAAAATATAAAAAAAAAAACAAAAATATCTTAAATCATGTTTTCGTATATATAAATACAAGTATATAAAGTATATTTTTGGTGTTTAATTTTTGTATTGTATATTTTAATTATTTGTATCTAAAATATACATATGCATGTATATACATATATATATATATATATTATTATATATATATATTATATATCTGTATATACACATGTATACATATGAAAATGTACCAGTATGTAGAAACAAAAAGAAAAGAGAAATAAATAAATAAAAAATATTCTATGTAACAAAAAACAAAGAAAATAGGTTTTATTTAGTTCATGATTTTTTGAAATTTATTAGGAGTACAATTTAATTCGGTCCGTTTTTTTTGTGTTCAAGAAAAATACATCATTCAAAGTATTGTCCGCCGGAAGCGACTACTTTTTCCCATCTCTCTAGTAATTTTCGAATACCATCTCTAAACAATGAATCCTCTCTGGCTTCGATCCAATCATTGAACCATTTTTCGAATTCTTCAAAAGACCCGAACCGGTGACCCCCCATATCGTTTTGCATCCGTCGAAAAAGCCAGTAGTCGGAAGCAGCAAGGTCTGGAGAACACGGCGAGTGGGGTAAGATCTCCCATTTCAGCGTTTCCAGGTAATTTTTGACCGTTACAGCTACGTGGGGCCGAGCGTTGTCATGTTGCAAAATCATCTTGTCATGCCTTTCGGCCGTTTCTGGCCGTTTTTCACGCAATGCACGGCTCAAACGCATTAGTTGTAGTCGATAACGTTCCGCATTAATGGTTTCGTTTGGTTTTAGTAGTTCAGTAGTAGGCTTGGCATAGTATTTTTTCTTCTTGGGGTTATCGTAGTATATCCATTTTTTATCTCCAGTCACGACCCGGTGCAAAAATCCCTTCCTTTGATGTCTTTCAAGAAGCAGCTCTGAAGCGAAAAATCGCCTTTCGACATCTCTCGGCTTCAACTCGTACGGCACCCAATATCCTTGCTTTTGAATTCATCCCAATTGTTTTAACCGAACGGAAATTGCTTGCTGAGTCACTCCCAACGATTCTGCGAGTTGAGTTTACGTTTGGCACGGATCTTGATCCAGTAAAGCCTCCAATTCCTCATCTTTAAACTTTTTGGGTTGGCCAGGATGCTCTTTGTCTTCGACACTAAAATCACCACTTTTGAAGCGTCGAAACCACTCTCTGCATGACTTATCGATCGGAGCAGATTCACCATAAACTTCCTCAAGCATTCGATGGGCTTCAGCTACACTTTTCTTCCCATTAAAAAAGAAAATCAAAACTTCTCGCACATGCTATTTATTTAGCACAAATCCGCACATTTTCGAAGAGGCAAAAAACAGTTTTGTTGTCAGAAACAGACGCTGATGCACACTAATTATTGTTGACAGATGTCAACCCTTTCCAATGGAATAGGTAATCGCTTCCAAAATCGGCCACAACTTGAAAATGGATCGAACTAATTTGTACTCCCAAAAGTAATTGAAATTTCACCCGCTTTCTACTAACCGATGATCTGAAACTTGGTACACACCTATCATTCGAATGGCAATACATTATGCAATAATTGTTTTCTTGGAAAATGCGCTGGAAAAGTCGGACATTCTCATTATTTTATTTTTTTGGGAGCTTTCTGCGTTGATAGCAAAAGGCGGATAATGCAGTATGTATTATGCTAATGATTTCCAATGTTGCTTCCAACTGCTCGATTGTATCAGAGTTAAGGATTTCAAATATAGAAATATTTTGTGTATACACACAGCGTACCATAATCATACGATACAAATTTTTATTTAGGTTTCCGGGCCCAAAGGTTACCACCCCTTTATTGCAGAGACTTCATTGTCCGTCCGTCCGTTTTCGGGTTATATCTCATGAACCGTAATAGCTAAAGAATTGAAAGTTTCACAGAATGTGCAGTGCAACAGCAAAAAATACTAAACCTAAAGCATTTTCAAAACTTTAAGGGTGTCCCCATACAAGAAACACTTTTGCTTGTATGGGAGCCCAGTAAGCCCACGATCTTGAAATTTACTTGGTTGGTGGATGTGGATATGAAACTGTTATTATCAAAATTTCATTTTGATTGGACCACTAGGGAGGGGACTTCCCGTATAAACTCCCACTGAAATTCAGGTTCTTATTAGAAAAACTTTTTTGTTTTTTGGACTATTGAACTGAAATTTAGACACTATAAGATTTTGATATTGGCGATATACATCTGCCACTTTCCACTGTTGCACGTGATTCGTTAAGCCAAAAGCAATCTCCTGTGTTGAATAACAGCGGTTTTCATCAATCATTGACTTGATTTCGTCGTCATCAGCCTCCAATGCCCGACCAGTGCGTGCAGGATCCTTAAACTCAAAATCTCCGGAACGGAATCTTACAAACCAGCGCTGATATTGGCTTTTACTTAATGCATCTTCCAATACAATATACTGCGTTAAAATACTTAGTTACTGTTATCAATAAGTATCTTTGTATTGATGGATTACCATTAGTTTTTGTTAAAGCTATTGGAAGCCAAATATCCAAAATAATTAATTTAATTTGATGCAGAAAAGGACTTCTCCCAAAGGGGTGAAATAAAACCATTGCTTCCTACTTTGTTGATCACTATATCTTTGAAACACAACTTACCAATTGCTTGTTTTGACCTTGTTGTCGATTCAGTGCGACTGCTGCATATTTTTAAATTTAAATTGCTGTTGACGAAGACAATCAAGGGAGCGCTGTATCCAATGTAAAATTAACATTGAAATACCCAATTAAAATCATCGGAATTTTATCGTTATTTTTTTCAAGAATCTGCGATTCTTCTGATGTGTACAACAATTGTTTGTATTCATTGATTGGTTGGGCGAAATATAAATTGCCACGATTATTTTTGAATTATCATGGTCCACTCTGCTCAAGCAAAGCTTTTTAACTTAAAGCAATTCGTATGCAAAAGCAAATTAAGTTACAAAGCTTTTGTTGCAGATTGAAAGCGCTAGTGTGTACATGACCAAAGCTTTCATTTATTGTAGCTCGGGAACGCATGAACACTTTCGCTACACACTTCCACAACATACTTCCGTTTTATCCATTTTGAAATCACTACCGCCACTAAAGAATTTTTCAACACAAAAAGTTTTTTATAATAAGAACATGAAATTTAATGGTGGGTTTGTATGGAAGGTGCCTCCCCTTAATAGTCCCATTAAACTAAAATTTTGGACACTACTAAGTCTCTAATCAATTTGCACCCATCAGAAAGACACAGTTTTCTATCATCTTTCTTATGCTGTTCCTGTTGCTTCTTGTCACTACTGTCACAACTATCAATTAGCTTGTTCTGGCTTTGTTAGTATGTACTTTGTTTGCATGTTACTTTACTTGCTCCCTACAAGGCTATTAATATTGCTTATTTGAATCATTTCCAAAATTGTCTCCAACTGCTTTGTTTGTTTTCGAGTAAAGTGTCCCAACTGTGCAAGTGAAAATCAATGATTGAAATGCAAATGAAATCCTGTTGTACTGTTGTTAATCAAGCGTCTTTAACGTTAATTAACACTCCTATCTGAAATCTAATTGATATTGGATGTTGATACCTCAAAGACTTGCTTATTCTCTTCATACATCTGATTGCAACATCCGATATTAATTTGGGAAGGATCCTTATCAAAACTAGAAGTCCACAAAAAGGTAGAAGGGAAAAAGTCAAAATAATGAATTACATATTCCATATACAATACTATTAATATCGATTGATGATTCATGAGATCTTAAAATATCGAGAGCTCCATCCATCAATACATTTCATGCATTGCAATGCCACTTAAAGAATGAAATAGATTTGATTCTTTGTTTCTGTCTATTAAAGTGCTTTTGGATACATCCGATGCTATGTACTAAAGGTTACAAAATTGAACTGGAACACTAATTGATAGTAGTAGTATGTGAGACGGATGATGTGATCTGATTTCAATGAAAACACTTTAAAAAGAAAAATCCTATGCAAAAATAAGGATAAGATTGATTGCAGCTTATATTTTATCTCAATGATACATTTATTTTGTAAGCTATAGGTTACAGTAATCGAATTCTTCCGATTTTAATGTATCGTGCAATGAAGTTTGAATGCAAAACAGTGAAGAAGTTACCTACATAAAACGCATTCTATGCTGGTCTTATAGCAACTCAGTAAAATCTGTTTGTGTGTCTTCAAATATAAAGAAATTATTGGTTATATGCTTATTTGTTTAGCTTCAAAATCTTTGGTAGGAACTAATTTGTCTTTGCTGCTCCTGTGATTTTATCTGCTTTCTCTATAAGAGACGCTACAACGCGGAGACTGTCCTTCCGATTAAGCCTTAATCCCTTAATCATTAAGGGAACATATCGCGCGATTCTTTAGCTTTAACAAAAGATCTCTCTGTCACTCTCCACTTTTCAGTCTTGGTCCGTTGTATTCTGCCCACAAACCATTCTCCATTCTCCACTATTCCCATTCCCCTTCATACATGCAGATATAATGATGGATGATACCAATGTTTTAGGTTTGAATAAGTTAAACGTATAAATTTCTCTTTGTTTCAGGTCAGTTAAGTTTATAATAAAAGGAGTTACAACTGCCAACAATTGATGCTGAGATTGGTGATTATAGAAGAATAGAATAAAAGACCCAATTGTAAACATTGGGTCATTTATTACACATTCGGTGTTGCTGTTTTTTTTTTTCTTATTCACAACATAAATGTTACGTGTTTTGGCTCAAAATATCATTTTAATTTCCAGGATGTAAACAATTAACAGAAACTGAAAAATGAATTTCAAATTTCAAATAATAATGCATTCATATGACTTTAATCGATAACAACAGTTAATTTTGATAATCGATTATTGACTATCATCAACACTGACAGTCAAACCAATGCCGGCTCGGTTCTTTATGGTTGCTTGCAACACAAATGTGTGCTAGTGCTAGTGTGTTGCTTTCTAATTCTTTGTTCTTAGAATACGTCAAAGTAAACAAGGGGATGGCCGGTTATAAATACTCGGATTGGAAATGGGAAAACGTACAGTCTGTGCTGGGAAGGTAGAGAGCAGATATTATTGTGTTTCCATGATGTCGTCTCCATCGTCAATGTATATCTTGGGTTGTGTGGCATTGCTTATAGCATTTTGCGGTCAACATGGTCAACACATGGCAAATGCGGCAGCTGTAATGTCTGTTGATCTCGGTACCGAATGGATGAAAGTAGGCATTGTGACGCCTGCTATCCCCATGGAAATTGCATTGAATCCTGAATCGAAACGTAAGACCCCAGCCATATTGTCATTCCGCAAAGGTAGTTGGACATTTGGAGAGGATGCCATAACAGTTGGCATAAGTGAGCCATCGTTGGCATATGGTTATTTGTTGGATTTGCTTGGAAAAACCGTAGATCATCAAACTGTTCAATTATACAGGTTAGTTTATTAATATTTATTAACACGGTACAAAGTACAACCGGCAAAATCGCCACTCATTGTATTATCTTTGCGTGAGTTGTTAAATGAAAAGCAAAATCAATTTTGTTATTGAAATTGTGGAAGCCACGTCATTTTTACAAAATTAACCAACATAAAACACATAAATTATATATTATCATCAACCACCATATAAAGTGAATACTTAAATTTATAAATTCTTTATTTTGATATTTTTTTTCTTTTTTATAATTGGATAGACAACGCTTTCCTTACTATAACATTGTTGGTGATCCCAAACGTAATACGGTTGTCTTTAAACGTGATGAGACTGAAAAATTTACCATTGAAGAATTAATTGCTCAAATACTTGTTAAAGCCAAAGAATTTGCCGAGGAGTCAACACAGCAACCCATTACAGAATGCGTTGTTACGGTGCCCGGTTATTTTGGCCAAGCGGAACGTGAAGCTCTTTTGACTGCTGGCAAATTGGCAAATCTTAAAGTGTTGCAGCTGATCAATGATTATTCCGCTGTGGCACTCAATTATGGTGTATTGAATCGTGGCAATATCAATGAATCCCCTCAGTACTTTATCTTCTATGATATGGGAGCTTACAAGACATCCGCTGCCTTGGTCAGCTATCAATTGGTCAAAGATAAATCAACGAAGGAAACAAATCCAGAAGTTCAAGTACTTGGTGTTGGCTTTGATCGTACATTAGGTGGCCTGGAAGTACAATTGCGTTTGCGTGACTATTTGGCTGCAGAATTTAATGCTCTCAAGAAGACTAAGACTGATGTAAAGACAAGCCCACGTGCTTTGGCGAAACTCTTCAAGGAAGCTGGACGCGTTAAGAATGTTCTGTCGGCGAAAAGTGATCATTTTGCCCAAATTGAGAAACTAATCGATGATCAGGACTTCAAGATAAAGGTGACACGAGAGAAACTTGAAGAATTGTGCGCTGATCTATGGCCACGTGTTACTAAACCCTTGGAACAGGCTTTGAAAACGTCTGGTCTTTCATTGGATAAGGTTTCGCAGGTTATCATAGTTGGTGGTGGTACACGTGTCCCACGCGTTCAAGAGACCATTGAGCAGTCAATCAAACAGAAGCTGGGCAAGAATTTGAATGCAGATGAGGCCGCTGCTATGGGTGCAGTATACAAGGCTGCTGATTTAACACCAGGTTTCAAAGTGAAGAAATTCAATGTCAAGGAGCTGGTCTAGGGACTAACTACCAGTCCTACCTAGTACACCATATATTAAAATTCTGGCAAGTCCACCCTCTATTCAAAATTCCATAATGTAACTCTATTCTCTCACTTATTCTTATCCTTTGCTGTTACTTTCCCTTTATGATCTAAAGATTAATAAAAGAATATAAAATCTGACTGGAATACTCGTACTTATTCCTAACATATAATATTATTGAAAAACCAAAGCCATAAGGGACATTTTCTGAACATATACTGGCATATACTTGTAGATAGATTAATCGCATATAAGATATTACAGGAACATAAAATACTTAGTGTTTATATGGAGTTTGACAAAATCTTCATTTCTCTCATTGATGAGTTCATAATTTCAATGAATCTTACTCAAAAGGAGTTTATATCGAAACTATCTTGTAGGATTATTATAAATGGATGTACTTGTATTATAAAAATCCATTTGTTTAATAAAATTACTTTGGGTAAAAATCCTATTAGGTAAAGAATCATTCAATCATCATATTTTGAGGGATATGCTAATTTGAAAGCCAAGAAACTTAGGTGGAAAAGGTGCTTTCTAAATGGATATCAGTGCATCAGTCGAACATGTACTTCTTCTTTGGCCAATTGTATCTAAATACTAAAAAAATAACACAAAATTATATTAGATGTAATTAAAAATATCTTCACAAAAACTTTGTGTCGTATAGGACCAAGAAAACTTACAAAACAAAACAAAAAATAATTTTTTTTGTCCTATAATCAATACATACTTCCTTCTCTCTCAAAACTTCTCTACCAATGAGATACTCAACCTATTATTGGGAGTACAAATTAGTTCGGTCCGTTTTCAAAAGATGGCTTCACCTGCAAGTTGTGGCCGATTTTGGAAGCGATTACTTATTCCATTGGAAAGGTTAGTGTGCATCAGCGTCTGTTTCAGATAACAAAACTTTTTTTTGCCTCTTCGAAAATGTGCGGATTTGTGTTAAATAAACAGTATTTGCGAGAAGTTTTGATTTTCTTTTTTAATGGGAAGAAGCGTAGCTGAAGCCCATCGAATGCTTGAGGAAGTTTATGGTGAATCTGCTCCGACCGATAAGTCATGCAGAGAGTGTTTTCGACGCTTCAAAAGTGTTGATTTTAGTGTCGAAGACAAAGAGCATCCTGGCCAACCCAAAAAGTTTGAAGATGAGGAATTGGAGGCTTCACTGGATCAAGATCCGTGCCAAACGCAAACTGAACTCGCAGAATCGTTGGGAGTGACTCAGCAAGCAACTGCCGTTCGGTTAAAACAATTGGGATTAATTCAAAAGCAAGAATATTGGGTGCCGAAGCCGAGAGATGTCGAAAGGCGATATTTCGCTTCGGAACTGCTTCTTGAAAGACATCAAAGGAAGGGATTTTTGCACCGGGTCGTGACTGGAGATGAAAAATGGATATACTACGATAACCCCAAGAAGAAAAAATACTATGCCAAGCCTGGTGAGCCGTGCATTGCGTGAAAAACGGCCAGAAACGGCCGAAAAGCATGACAAGATGATTTTGCAACATGACAACGCCCATCCCCACGTAGCTGTAACGGTCAAAAATTACCTGGAAACGCTGAAATGGGAGGTCTTACCCCACCCACCGTATTCTCAGACCTTGCTCCTTCCGACTACTGACTTTTTCGACGGATGCAAAACGATTTTGGGGGTCACCGGTTCGGTTCTTTTTGAAGAAATCGAAAAATGGTTCAACGATTGGATCGAGGTCAGAGAGGACTCATTTTTTAGAGATGGCACTCGTATTCCAACATTAGCTTATCCACCGATGCTAAATATCTCGTACCTAAAATCTTTAACATAATAAAGGCATTCATGACCAAACGATCGTTTCGGGTCAGCGTAAATAACTATCTCTCAAGATTTTATACTCTCCACAATGGTATCCCCCAAGGGTCTCCTCTCTCCGTAGTGCATTTTATGATAGTTTTCCAATCACTTAATGATACAATATTAATCTTTAAGAGAGTTGAACTATCGTTATATGCTGATGATGCGATCATCTTTGCAAAACATAACGATAATAATGTGTTAAACACAATATTCTTAGAAATCCTTGAGAGAATAGAAGAAAGGGGCAAGTCCTCTGGGGCTTCTCTATCGATTGAAAAATGCAAAATCCTGCACATTTGTAAAAAAATTAACTGTACATACCCTCCACTAATATTTAATAACAAACTAATTGAATGCAAAAATTTTCTAAAAATTCTTGGCCTTGTCTTTGATAAGCGACTTACTTTTAAGCAACACTGTAATGATCTCAGAAAAAATCTTGACAACCGTCTAAGCATTATTAAGTTCCTAAATTCCAAAAGATCTCTCATTCACATGTCATCACTTATCCAAGTTACCAGAGCGCTGTTTCTATCTCACATAGATTATGCTCTTCCAATATATGGTTGGTGTTCCCCGTCCACCTTAAAGTCTATTTTCCCTCCCTATCACGCTGCAATGAGACGAAGCATAGGAGCCTTCCCAGCAACGCACACTAAGTGTATTCTTGCGGATTCTGGGTTGCCGGATATTGCAACCAGAGTAGTCCAAAAGACTTACAAACTCATTCCTAACTTGTATTGCTCTACCAACGACATCCTAACTAAGGATTTTCAACAAGCAAGAAAAGGAAGACGAAGATATAAAGTAATGTCCACTATCCGGAGATGCGCTCTCTTTTCAATACTACACAACATCCACGAACCATATCACTGGAATAAAGTGTCACCCAATCCACCTTAGGCTCTTCATCATTCTTCTTTAAACACTTCACTGAATTGTTTCTCCAAATCTTCAACTTCTAGTTTTGTTTTCCGCCAATTGCTGGCGGAGGAAACATCTAAACTCCGGATGATAGAATGGAACTGGCAATTTACTGACGGCATCAAAACGGATACATGCACCTCGTTTGCAGTAGTAAATAAATGGGGTATGACTGTATCCAAAGAATTGCTGCCTCACTACTACTCAGTTCTTGCAGCTGAAGCAGTTGCAAAAGTAAAAGCTATTCACATAGCGCAAGCACATAAAGGAAAATATATAATCTGCACGGATAGCCTATCAGCAGTTTTAGGAGGTCAAAATATATATGACATTAACCACATTTTCTGTGAACTTTACAATCTCTTCATCAAATACCATAAGAAAATACAACTCATTTGCGTTCCTGGCGACGCGGGAATAGAAGGGAATGAACACGCTGATACATCAGCAAAAGTAGCGGGCTATGCACCTTGTCTGACAGTCATCCTGGGCGTAGAACGCGATATCTGGAAATATATAAAAGGTATCCTAAGAGATATGGAACTCGTACAATGGCAATCATACAACCACTGGTATAAAAATTCCAACCCTTCCAAAACACCTATCCACTTCCCTGACTCCTGCGATCGTACAACTTGTTCCTTGTTAGTACGATTGAGAACGGGATACAATCAACTCACTCACCAACATCTCCTCGAAGGTAAAAGCCAACCTTCTTATCCATTCTGTGGTGACTACTTGTCAATAAGACACTTTACACCACATCACTAAAACACAACTGTTCGGAAATATTCCACCGTCCACAATAATTTAATTCCCTTCCCTCCATAATATTAACAAAATAGTATCTTTCATCAAATCTTGTAACATTAGTAATTTCATCTAATCTTTTTTATTTAAGACGGACGAGTCGAAGGCCTTATAGCTAGCACTCTTAAAACTTAGGTTATATATAATAACTAGCTACAAATGTATTTAATCTAATCCAGTAAATAAATAATAAATATAAAAAAATGTATATAATCTAAACCTGTACATAAATAAATAAATTATGCTTTTATTCTGCTGTTAACATAAATGTTACGTGTTTTGGCTCAAAATATCATTTTAATTTCCAGTATGTAAACAATTAACAGAAAATGAAAAATGAATTTCAAATATCAAATAATAATGCATTCATATGACTTTAATCGATAACAACAGTTAATTTTGATAATCGATTATTGACTGTCATCAACACTGACAATCAAACCAATGCCGGCTCGGTTCTTTATGGTTGCTTGCAACACTAATGTGTGCTAGCGCTAGTGTGATGCTTCTACTTCTTTCGGTTTTTGGAACACGTCAACGATTAACAAGCGGACGAGCGGATATAAATACTCTGATTGGATATTGGGAAAACTGAGTTTTTTTTGATAAAGTTTTTTTTTGTTTTAATGCAAAGAAATATCATCTAATATTAAAGTAAATTGAAGAAAGCGAGCAGTCTGTGCCGTGAAGGTAGAGTGCAGCTTAACGTAAGTAGAAATATGATGTTCCAATTGAAACCAATCGTGTTTGCACATTTATGTGTATTATTTTATTCTATTAACAGCATAAATTCCCATAGTTGTAGAAATTATTGTGTTTCCATGATGTCGTCTCCATCGTCAATGTATATCTTGCGTTGTGTGGCATTGCTTATAGCATTTTGCGGTCAACATGGTCAACACATGGCAAATGCTGCAGCTGTAATGTCTGTGGATCTCGGTACCGAATGGATGAAGGTAGGCGTTGTGTCGCCTGGTGTCCCCATGGAAATTGCATTGAATCGTGAATCGAAACGTAAGACCCCAGCCATATTGTCATTCCGCAATGGTATTAGGACATTTGGTGAGGATGCCGTAACAGTTGGCATACGTGAGCCATCGTTGGCATATGGTTATCTGTTGGATTTACTAGGAAAAACCATAGACAATCCAACTGTTGAATTATACAGGTTAGTTTATTAATAATTATTAACACAGTACAAACTACAACCGGCAAAATCGCCCCCACATTGTATTATGTTTGTGTGAGTTTGTATTTGTGCGCTGTTTGTATGTTTGTGTGAGTGTGTAAGTGAAAGGCAAAATCAATTTTGTTAGTGAAATTGTGGAAGCCACGTCATTTTTACAAAATTAACCAACATAAAACACATAAATTATATATTATCATCAACCGCCATATAAAGTGAATACTTAAATTTATAAATTCTTTATTTTGATATTTTTTTCTTTTTTATAATTGGATAGACAACGCTTTCCTTACTATAACATTGTTGGTGATCCCGAACGTAATACGGTCGTCTTTAAACGTGATGAGACTGAAAAATTTACCATTGAAGAATTAATTGCTCAAATACTTGTTAAAGCCAAAGAATTTGCCCAGGAGTCAACACAGCAACCCATTACAGAATGCGTTCTTACGGTGCCCGGTTATTTTGGCCAAGCGGAACGTGAAGCTCTTTTGACTGCTGCCCAATTGGCAAATCTCAAAGTGTTGCAGCTGATCAATGATTATTCCGCTGTGGCACTCAATTATGGTGTATTCCATCGTGGCGAAATCAATGAAACCGCTCAGTACTTTATCTTCTATGATATGGGAGCATACAAGACATCCGCTGCCTTGGTCAGCTATCAATTGGTCAAAGATAAATTAACGAAGGAAACAAATCCAGTAGTTCAAGTACTTGGTGTTGGCTTTGATCGTACATTAGGTGGCCTGGAAGTACAATTGCGTTTGCGTGATTATTTGGCTGCAGAATTTAATGCTCTCAAGAAGACTAAGACTGATGTAACGACAAGCCCACGTGCTTTGGCGAAACTCTTCAAGGAAGCTGGACGCGTTAAGAATGTTCTGTCGGCAAATAGTGATCATTTTGCCCAAATTGAGAACCTAATCGATGATCAGGACTTCAAGGTAAAGGTGACACGAGAGAAACTTGAAGAATTGTGCTCTGATTTATGGCCACGTGTTACTAGACCCTTGGAACAGGCTTTGGCAACATCAGGTCTTTCATTGGATGTGGTTTCGCAGGTTATCATATTTGGTGGTGGTACACGTGTCCCACGCGTTCAAGAGACAATTGAGCAGTTTATCAAACAGAAGCTGGGCAAGAATTTGAATGCAGATGAGGCCGCTGCTATGGGTGCAGTATACAAGGCTGCTGATTTATCATCAGGTTTCAAAGTGAAGAAATTCATTGTCAAGGATGCCACAGTTTATCCACTGCAAGTGTCCTTTGAGCGTGCCCCTGGAGATGGAAGCGAAGTGAAACAAGTTAAACGTGTCCTCTTCGCTGCTATGTATCCGTATCCACAAAAGAAGGTCATCACCTTCAATAAGCACACCGATGATTTTGTGTTTTATGTACATTATGGAGATCTAGAGAAATTGTACAGCCCATGGGAAGTGGCAGCCATTGGTAGCCTTAACATTACGACTGTCGAATTGAAAAAGGTGAAGCAATTGCTGGAACAAACTAAGAAAGAAGTTGTTGAGGCTAAAGGCATCAAGGTATACTTCTATTTGGATGACTCGGGTATATTCCGTTGCACTGGTGTCGAGTATATCTATGATAAACAACATCAGGAAGATTCAAATGATGTTAATGACGATGATCAAGACAGTACACTGGCCAAATTGGGTAGCACAATAAGCAAACTGTTTGCCAAGGAAGATGATAATAAAGAAGATGAATCAGCGAAAAAAGAGGCTGGCAGTAACAATGTTGCTGACGAAGCAACTAACCAAGAAAATGAACAAAAGAATGAAAAAAGCGAAGAGGAGAATAAAAATAATGATTCAACAAACACCCCACCAAACGAAGAGGCCAATAAGGAAGAAGATAAGCAACAAACTACTGGCACAGCAAGTAAACAAAAGAATGACACCATTAAATTGGTAACCATTAAGAAACCCGTTGAGCATAGAACCCGCACCCAGTATACGGCACCACTTAGCGGTGCCGCTTATGAAGCATCGGCAAAGAAGCTACAAGAAATCAATAGTGCCGAAGATAAACGCAATCGTTTGGAAACAGCTTTCAATACACTTGAATCGCACGTCGTCGATGTCCAACAGAAATTGGAAGAGGAGGCATATGCTAGTTGTGTCACAGCCGATGAAAAGGATAAATTGTTAGCTGAGTGCTCCTCAATATCCGAATGGTTATATGAAGATCACGAGAATCCTACACCAGAATTGTATGAGAACAAACTGAAGGAGTTGCGTAAACTATCCAATGTCTTTCTGGGTCGTCATTGGGAGCACGAGGAGCGTCCCGAAGCGATTAAAGCACTCAAAGGTATGATCGATGGAGCTAAGAAATTCCTGGCATCTGCTAAGAATCTAACTAAAGATACTAATCCTGAAAAAGATATCTTTACACTTGTCGAAATCGAATCATTGACCAAGGTAATTGATGAGACTGCAGATTGGTTAAAGAAAGAGACAAAGGCACAGGAAGAACTAAAACGCTATGAAGATGTGCGTTTAAGTGTCAAGGATATGACTGACAAAATGGCCTTGCTCGATCGTGAAGTTAAGTATTTGGTTAACAAAATGAAATCATGGAAACCTAAAGCGAAGCCAGTAAAAAAAGATAAAAAGGCAACCAAAACAAAGGACAGCAGTAGCAGCAATACGACGTTACCAGAAGAAACTGGTAGCGGTGAAAAGGAGCAAGAAGCAAATGAAGAGCCAGTTGTGAAAGAGAATGAAGAAGCAACGCCAAATGATGAACCACAAATTGAGGAGCCCACTGATGATGGGGCCGAGTCCGTAGAGGATGTTGATGAAGAAACTGTAACAGCTTCGCCAGTTCAAAACGAAGAGCCAACACCACATTCTGAACTTTAAGTAATAGTATGATGATGAATGGAACCAATTCAAGAAGTAAATGAAGTTATTGCAGGGGGGTGTTTATTAATGGATAAGTGTAAGTAGTAGTATGATGATGATGATGATGATGATGATGATGTAGTATGGTGATATTGTACTTTCGAATAGTAGTGGGTTAAAATGAATAGTTAATTTGTTTGGAAGGGGGCGTATAATTATCAATGGATCGATTATGAGGCGCACACTTTTAATAGGTTGATGGGGTAAATTGGGTTGGGGGCAAGCAGCTAACTATTCATTGTGATTGATTGATTCATTGCTTGATGATAATGATTGGTTCAGTATGGTATGATATAACAACATGTGTATTTTATTCAAATAAACATGGGAGCGCATTTTACTATAAAACAAAAGAAAGAACATGAAACTATATAAACTATAAACTGCTACTGCGATTGACTCTTTATATCACTATGACATGATTGAAATAATGATTTTCTATATTTAATTCAATTTCATTCTTATTCCATTCCGTTGCACTTTAAGATTTCTTTTTAATTTTCATTTTCAATTCAATTCATTGGCAATACTTTTGTAAAAACTATCATTTTTATTTTAACACAATTCACTAATAAATACAAATAAAAGAAAAAAGTGAATAAAATAACATAAAAACAAAAACACAAGAACTCAATATAAAATATATATAATTTATTTATTTAAAAAAAAAAAAACAAAGCATTATTAGTGAAATTTTGTCCAGTTTTTGTTTTTTATTTCTTGCTTTATTTTTCCAATATTTTGTTTTTAAGTTTTTTTTTTTTAGTTATAAAACTTAGAACCTTTTTATACGAAGTACATAAAAATTTAATAAAGAAAACAACAACAACAAGTTGTAAAAAAATAAGTAAATTTTTATTTTGCCTTTCCCCTCAAGCTTTGTTAATGAAAAGAGGGTAATGGCACGGGATCTGCCAAAACGAAACACTTTCAATGTTCAGCGAAAAATTGAATTGGTAAACTTGTTCTAAAAATGTTAACAAGATATTAAACATTTAGAGGGGGAGGGGAGTGTTACCCACCTCTGTCAACATATATACTTACAGACATATGTGAATAAAGTGTCCAGTAATAAGTTTTGTGTATTTTACTGTATTCTATATTTGCAAGTATCTCAATGGAGAGAATCAGAGAATTTTTGAAATTAAGTTTATTGGGTGAAATCCTTCGCTTTGTCCTTCGGTGATATGAAAGGTAGATCCAGGTGGTGTTAAGGCTCTAACCCGAAGGTGCAGGCTATTGTCCAATAAATTGATGACAAGATGGTTTTCGTGTAATTCCAGAGAATAATATGCCTTAGTTACCGTTCACAACTGCCCAGATCTTTGTAAATGATGGAGTTGTGGACATACCGTTCAGCATTGACAAACCTCCTTAAGAGCTTGGACTACAAAATTTCTATGGATTGGGCATTTGATTTTGAAGTTGTGCGACTGGCCATACTGGCTTAAGAAAGGTAAAAAGTTAAGAATATTTTTATACTTTTCTGGCCCTCAGGTGTGCCAATGTCATGAGTCATAAAGAAACCTCTTCAGCACTTTTAGCTGGCAAACATTAAATACAATTTGTCAAAAAGTAACCAGAAAGAACGGCTAAGCATTTTTTTTGTATTTAACTGATCTCACTAGGAGGGTCAGTGTAAAGACAGAACATTCAAGCATCAATGATCTGCGGATCCATGTGCTTGGCACCGTGTTCTTGAGTCTTTTTACAGATAGGTGAGCACGTAAAACACTGGTACTTCATGACCTGCAAACTTCATTATCTTTTCGAGAGCTCTCAGAGTGTTAAATGTGAATGGTCCATATTGAATAGTAGTAGTAGTAGTAGTAGTAGTAGTAGTAGTAGTAGTAGACTTTTAAATGGCTTTTATCTTTAATTCAGTGGTGGATTTACCAGCAGGCTGATTATGCTGGAGCCTATGGCGATAAATTTGGACCCAAAAATTCTTGTCTTAGAGGCATTAAAAAGATTCATATTTATTAGTTTTCTTTCTCTAACAGTGATTCGAAGATTTTCACTGCTTTCACGTTTTCGTCGGTTGTTGACGTTGGTGTCCAGAGCGGTCCTCGTAATCAACATATTCTCGGCCTTCTGTCAACATTTCAAGTATTTGGAGCACTTCATTTCGTTTTTCACACAAAATTTTAATGCAGCATTTAATTGCAGCAAAGTTCCAAAATTCACAAACACGTGCCACTTTTATGTCTTTCAAAAAAATCTTTAAATAAGCGACATGGCTGACAATGTCAGCATAAGTATGTTGAGGACATACACTGGCTCCAACGAATAATCGGACAAGGGTTGTGATTATAATTTTTATAATAAAATGGGTAAATTTCTTATAAAAACGAAATCGTTTTTAGTGTATATTTATTTTTCAACATCTGATCTTTAATAACAACAACAAAAACAAAAACAATAAAGCAAGAATAACGGAAAAATTCATGATAATAACAAAAAAGTCATTTCTAAGTGTTCAACGAATAATCGGACACTAAATTTGACTTAAAAAAAACATTATAAAAATTAAAAATTAATATTTTGTCGCATAGCCCTTAGCTTTCAAGAGTGCTTGTAATCGTCTTGGCATAGATGCTACCAATTTTTTGCATAATTCAGGCTGAATAGAATGCCATGCCTGCATCAATCCATCTTTTAAGTCTGCCAATGAGTTGAATTTTTTCCGGTGCACTCGCCTACCAAGTTCTTCCCACAGATGTTCAATAACATTGAGATCCGGACTCTGGGCAGGTGTCTGCAGCAGTTTGGGGCAGTTATAGATCAACCGAAGCTTTGCTAATTCCGAAGTATGCTTGGGATCATTATCTTGGTAAAATGCAAAGTTACTTAGAATGTTTAGCTTTTCTGCACTTTGCTTAACATTCTGTTTTAAAATGTTGAGATAGACAAATTTATCCATTCTACCATCTATGAAATGCAAATTACCCACCCCCGCACTGGACATACAGCCCCAAACCATTATAGAGCCACCTCCATGCTTAAAAGTGGTCTTGGTGTTTTTGGGTAAAAAGCCTACGTTAGGCTTCCTCCAAACATACACCTTGCCATCTGATCCATGCAAATTAAATTTGCTTGCATCAGTAAAAAGAACCTTTAAATCAAAAGTTAAAAGTGTTTTTAAGATAAAAAGTAATGATTTACCGTATTCCAAAAATCTTCCTTCTTCAACAAATATTCTTTCGCAAATTTCACCCTTAATGCTTTGTTCTTCTGGCTTATAAATGGTTTCTTCTTTGTCACTCTTCCATGATAATCATCTTTGTGTAATGTGTTGCGAATAGTATTTAAGCAAACATCTTTTCCACTCATGTTTTTCACAGAAGTTTGCAAATCCTTAGTGGTTTTAAAGGGATCTTGTTTTACTTCCCTCAGAATTGATCGCTCCTCTCTTATACTAAGTATTTTACCGTGCCCCTTTCTACTTTTGTAATGCAATCTTTGCTCATTTTGATATCTGTTTATGATATCGTGGACAGTAGATTTGCTTTTTCCAACAATTTCAGCAATTTCTCTTAGTGTTTTCCCTTCACCATTTAATTTTGCAATCAATTACCTTATGTCCAACGATGCTGGTTTACCATTTGGAGCCATTTCAAAATAATACTTCTAAATTGCAACTTCTTGTTATTAAATGCAAATATGAAGTAAAAGCAAACAGCAAAAATCAACAAAGAGTACATTTCTACAGAATAACGGTAGTTTCTTCTCTCATTCTTCATTTGTCCGATTATTCGTTGAACACTTAGAAATGACTTTTTTGTTATTATCATGAATTTTTCCGTTATTCTTGCTTTATTGTTTTTGTTTATGTTATTGTTATTAAAGATCAGATGTTGAACAATAAATATACACTAAAAAAGATTTCGTTTTTATAAGAAATTTACCCATTTTATTATAAAAATTATAATCACAACCCTTGTCCGATTATTCGTTGGAGCCAGTGTATGTGCCAACATAAAAATAACTCGATAACACATGGACCGAGAAAAATAAAAAGTCTGCTTACTTTTTGAACACAATACGCAATACGTTAAAGGTTCGCAAAAAATATCGCTAAAGACTCGCTAATGATAGCTTCTGCGAGTGTCTTAAACATAACATTTTCTGCTAAAACTTGTACTTATTTATAATTCATTCTCGAATCGTGTTCGGATCCTATCACGATATCGAGTTTTACGTACCATCCATCATAAAAGGAAAACATTGGGTTCCTATGTTTCAAGCAGAATTGTGGGACTTAGAGCAAATAATTCGAAGTTGGTCATGTTTGTTAGTCATGTTGTCGTATGGTCTCGTGACAATTCGTTGGTATAATATGAAAATTGTTGTAATACTTTTCTCTATTTTTTTTCTGGGCGAAATGATCACACCATGACCAAATAAATTGAAACAAGTACACGCAAGAATAAAAGATGAATGCTACAAAAGAAAAATTAAAAAACTAAAAGAAGTGTACTACGAGGGGCTAAATGATATTGGAGTAGGTTTATTGTATAGGGACTCCTTTAATTTATGAACTTTATTATGTTTTTAGTATTCCGTTTGGTACCCTTTGGGTCTGGAACATCAAAATGGATATTGTTTTTTGAGTTAAGCCTAGGCAAATGTTTCACAAACTCATTTTGAGACATTTAACCCTTTCGCCCCTACTGGGACATTGCGTCCCAGCAAAATTTTTATAACATCATAACTTTTTTATTTCTGTATGTATTTTCGCATTTAAAACGTCTGGGGTTATATGTCCCAAGACGTCTCAACATTTTAGAATTTTCTCTTTTATCAATATCTGCTTTCAAAATGGAAAGAAACCCCCACGATTCGAGAAAAAACTCCGGTGCGAAAGGGTTAAGGCAATGTTCTACTTACAAGTCTATTTCATCGAACAGCTGTGAATTCCTGCATGGCGTATGTTGCACTCGACACACAGGAATCCTTCGATAGAATTGCTGTGTCATCAGCATACATTGCAATCACTAAAAGGATCTGTGTACAGAAATGATCGAAGACATCTACTCTAAATATCTTGGCCTCAAAACTTACAAAAAAAAAAATTTACCTGCCAATTCAACTGTTCAAAATGAATTTCGTTCAAAATTGTGCGTTTTCACTGCTGTGTGAAAAGGGTATATTTCGGGTCATGTGCGTGCATTTTATGTGATTTACCAACACAGCGCAACAAATCTCAAAGCAACTCGGTGCAAGATTAGAAATTGCGATTGTTGTTCAACACCACGCGATTGTTCGCTAGTTCGTCACGACGTCGCCGTCGCAGGAAAGTGTATTTGAGTCGAGCGAGAAATGTGAAATTCGAAAAAAGGTTTTTTTTTTTTTACATATAAAAAGAAAAGAAAGAACAAACTAAATAGAAGCGGATAAAATGGAGTATCAACGATGACTTCCATTTAATAAAAGTATTTTCTGTATTCAAAACGATTTAAAGGTATGCAACCAATCGCGCTCAGCATGTCGCGTTTTCAGAGAGAAATTGAAATCGAAACACAAAAATGAGCCACCGAACAAAGTGTTGAAAGAATAAAAGCATGAAAACTAATCGAAAGCAAAGATGTACTTACATAGTACATAATATTAAAACGTTTTTCCATTTCAATTCTCAACGCAAAATCAATAACAATAAACATTATTTCCTATAGTATTATTCTGCTGTTGTTTTTAATTTTTGTATTTGTCAAAAAGACGAGAAAAAAAAATTAAAAAAAGAAACAAGCAAATTTCGCAAATATGGCGAACTGAACCTGAACTTTTTACTTTACGTACACACAAATCGTCTACACATCATATGTATTTAACTGACTCTGACTGTCGTTCACCAATGTGTAAATGACAAAGTAAATTTTATAATTATCTTCAAATTCAATCTTTTGTTTGTGATTCGCTCTTTGCTTTTCGGTTTTATTTAACCTTTTCCTATTCGTTCTACAATAAAAGTATTTTCATTTCAACTAAGAAAAGTTAAAGAAAAATGTGAAATGAATCGAGAAGAAAATCATTTGCATATATTTGTCATTTCTGTTTTTTCTGTTGACTTTTGACTGACTTTAGGCAATAACAAACAAACAAAGATACAACAACAACAAGCAATACAGGGTATTGTTTTAATTAAAATAAAACAAAATTCATAAAATAATTTAATTAAAGAAGTAATAATTGATTAGATTCCCTCTAAGGGCATTTAAATTTTAATATTCGAATGAAATAAAAATGTTTCACATCTGTCTGTGTCTCTGGTGTTTCTCCAATTTACTTAGAAAATTAAACTTTTGTTCCTTCTTTTTTTTCTTTTCCAACTTCATCAGCATGTGTCCCTTGTAGCGTAGTGTGTGCGTGTGCGTGTGTGTGTGTTTTGTGCCTCCTTCCTGTGTCTATTTAAGCGCACATTACACGATCAAAATGCTGCGTCAATCTTTATCATAGTGTTAGTGAAATCTTTGTGTATGCTTGTTTATATGCTTACAATGTTTGAAGGAATATCAGAATCGTTTTGATTTGTGTTCCAGCATGAGATTTATGTCAACTACTGTTTGACTGTAAAGCTATCTCATTCACGCCTTCACAAAGTATGTTCGTATAAAAGAGACAAAGGCGAGTGATAAGCAGTTCAGCGGACCTAAAATGAAATGAATCTTTCATCGCTTATTGACATTTCAGAAGAAAAACAAAAATCAATGATTGAAATGCTTTGCAGTACACTTCTTCATGCGCACTTACACAAATGCATGATACTGCATTTTGATCGTGTGTGGGACAGTTTATGTTGATAACAACATATGTATATTTGGTGTGTGGTGTGGTGGTCTCAAGTTGTAAACATTTTAAATTCCTAAGGATATAGTATTCTGTAAAATTTCTTTGGTTTGGTTAACAGACACAAAAAATATAACATTTGGTTAATTTTGTAGGCGGATCAGAACAAACAGGCACAGTTAAAACTACTGCTGTTCTTTCTTCTTCTTCTTGGAATGACAAAGGGAGTTTGCAAAAACTACATACTACACTGCAAACTATTCTAAATCATATATTTTCCACAAAATTTTATGTTTAAAAATAAGCACAAAATGCGCTCAACGTACTATGTGTCAACAAAATAAACAACAGCTGTTTTCTAGTAAGCGAAACAAAAATATGTGAAACGTTTTTGAAGCAAGCAACTTTTTCAGCAATGTGAAAAGGGCATAAAATCATGACGTAGCGCCTGTGTAAAAACAGTATTAAAAAATGTCATTCAGTCACAATTTCCTATTCAACACTTCGTTCGTATTAAGCAAAACACGATGACAATACGATTGTGACCGACGAAAAGACCACCAACCTCCATTCGTGTGTTTATAATTTGCTTGATGTTCTGGTTTGTTCACACTGACTGTTTCACTACTACATTGCCGATGCGATGCGACGACAACCACCACTAACAGACGACAAACAGACAATATTTGGTCTGGCGAAAGTGATTTTTAGTTGAATTTCCGCAGCGCAGGCATTCGCAATCGTCTACCGTCGGCTTTTCATGTCGTAGGCGGTTTGTACGTTGCGTAGACACAAGCAGATGCAGCAATAATAATAATAATAATAACAAAATATTCTACCTTCTGTATACTCTTCTCTGCTCATCTGTCATTGTGTTTTCTCATGGTTTTTTTTTTTGTTTTTTTGCTAAAAGAAAAAGCCAAAAAATTGTATTAAAACGCTACAGAAAATATTTCATAATTTTTGTTTGTGAGTATTTTATGTATGTACATATAAATGTGTGCGTTTGCATTTGTAAAATATAGTACAACAAAAATAATAAATGGATAAATCAAATACCAGCAGAGACAAGAGGACAAAAAAAAAAAATGCAATTACACACATTTATGCTTTTGTTTTTGTTTTTTTTTTTTTGTAGGAAATAATAAAAGTGTAAAAAGGAACAATCAACAACCAACGAAGGCAAAACCATAATCTCACTTTTATGCCTTCCCGCGCATTCCCCTTTAGAATTACATTTTTATTCTCTAAAACAAAATAGAACAAAATAAATTTAAAATAATCATTATAAGCAACCAAGAAAAGTGTTCAAAATAAAGAAAACGTGATTACAACGAATTAAACTAATAAAAAATTAAAAATAGAACAGACAAAACAATAAATAAATAATTAATTAATAATAATAATAAGAAAACAACAACAACCAACAAAAGAGAAAGACAGAAAGAAAGAAGCAAAGGCAAGTTTTTCTTCTTTTTGTGTAGTGTGCGTGTGTGTGGTTTTTTTTTTTGTTTTTTTGTTTTCCAATGTGTGTACGTGTGTTTGTGTGTGTGTATTTTGTTCGTTCGCTCGCTGGCCGTAAAGCGTTTGCAGATGTTTTGTGTGAATAATAAAATATATGTACATATTTTGTTTTCAAAAATTTATTTAATTTTAATGTGTGTAAATGTGCAATAAAATTTAATAATAATAATTATTTTGTTGTTATTTCAATATTTTTTTCATACATTTTGAAGCAATCTGGCAACACCATAGATTTTGGTTTCATATTTGCATGCGTTTCTTTTTTTTTTTTGTTTTTTATTTTTTATACATTTGTATAATAATATAAGTGAAAACAAAATATACAAAAATTTTGATGTGTTTTTTGATAAATTTTTTTTTTTGTTGTATTTCATTTATTTCAACATTAAAATCGATGCAAAAGAACAGCAGCAGAAGAAGTAGGAGCAGCAACAACACCAAGACCCAAAGAAGGAAACCGCAAGCTGAGTGAAACAACACCAATACCAACAACAACAAGAGCAACAAAAGAAAAATGCAATTTTTCTTTTTTTTTTTAAATTATAACTGTAAAGAACTGTAACATTTGCAACTGGATATAATTTTATTATGTGTGTGTGTATGTATTTCTTTGTTTGTGGCGACGACTGACTGTTAAAAGCAAATTGACGACTCGTTTTGGTGTTTCTTTGTCCGTTGGTTTGGTTCGTTCGCTAATTCGTTCGTTCGTTAGTTGGTTCGTTCAACTGTGAGCTAAGCCAACCAAGTCGGAGTGTGTTGGGAGACCTTCGTCTTGGCGACTCTATGGAAATTTGTATGGACCCACAACAGTCACAACAACAGTAAATTCACAAATCAAAAAGTGGCAAAGCAAAAAAATAATTTCAAGAAGATTAAGTGAAAGAAGAAACAGAAATTAAATTAATTAATGTGAACACTATTCAAAGAAGTTGAACGAACGAACGTCTTTACAACTAAATAAGAAAAGATATTGTAATGAAGGAATAATGTCAGAACAAAAAGGAAAGAAAGCCTGACAAAAAGCAAAAGCAATTATGATGATCATCATTGATAACTCAACTGCACAACAATAACAACAACAACAACAACAAAGTAACAGCATAATAAGAGACAAACAAAGTGCAAGGAACGAACGAATAAAGTGCGTAAATTCATCACCCAACAAAACAGAAAGAAAGCGAAACAGAAGAAGAGTTGAATTCAAAGTCCAGGAGGAGAGGAGAGAGACTGTGTACAAAGTCGACAAAAGAACAAAATAAATAATAATACAGAAAGAGAACGTGACTAAATGTGAACAGGTGAACAACTGCGCTTACTCACATTACAATATAAATAATAATATACTTTGTATTCTCAATCTTCAGTATCACTGAGAATTGAAGTTGGAGGAGGAGTTGCTCGTTTCCAAGATCACAGCCACAAAACAAAGTTGACAAATAATATTAATAATAAAAAATCATGAAACTATAAAGCTTTGACATGGATCTATAGTTAAACCCAAGTCATCAGCCAAGTTATTTAAATCATTGATAACAAAAAATTAAAAAAAAGGGCTATAAATTTAATAAGATAATAAATAACAAACAAGAACCTAAACTACCTCTTAAAATAGCAATAACAAAAGGAAAATAAAAAGAAAATAAAACAAAACAAAACGAAATATTAAAAATTATTAAAAGTTAAACAAACAAACAATACAAAACAAAAACCAACCAATAATCAGCAATCAACAAAATATCTTCATAATTTTGAAGAAAAGTCTGTTGTCGTCTTAATCATCCTTATATTCTTCCTCATATAATAATAATAATAATAATAAACAAAGAAAGAAAAACAAACAGCGGAATAACTCAGCCGTCATCGTCTTCAACATTAAGAAAAACAAAAAGCTTTAAATTAAATCTCTTACGTCTTCTTCATCATAGTTTATAATCGAGACGTCGTTGTCGAATTCATCAGATTTATTTCAGTTTTGATTTTGATTGAACTTTTGAATATTTCGGTTAATATCTTTGGAAAATTGGGATTGGATTGTGTTGGTTTGAGATACATATACATATACACATACAAAATAAGATTGTGTGTCAAGCAACCATCACAACTACCGCAATACCGTCGACCGCATCGTCGTTACCGCTATATTGCTTTAACGGTCGATTTCGGTTCCCCAATATGGCGTGCCTAAATACTTTAAAACTAGAAATAAAAACTTTGGAGAAGATATTCACAAAGAATCACGATCGTTTTCAAATTCTTAACTCAACCGTGGATGAGCTACGTGTCGTTTCATTGATAAGAATGGCAAACGTTATGACATTCATGCTAACATTACGGTAAGTCACAATTTTATTTACAATCTATATAATATAATCTTTTATATTTATTATCCCAATATCTCATTGAAATCTCTTGACATCATATAAGATTTAATTATGACAAACAGTAATCAGATTGCTTGATAAGATAAATCAATAGTTTTGGTGATTAGAACAGTTGAAAAGATGAAATCGTATTTTGCGTAGGCCAAAGCGTTTGTGGGCGGAGAGACCAATACATTCTCTGTAGTAACAAAAGGATAGGAGACGACTAGCACGACCTTAACTGAGCTAAGATAGTGGTGGTGATGGTGTTGGTGTTATAATCAACTAGGGGTGAAGTCGGCGCCCTAACACAATACAAAACAATTCTGGTGGGTGACTAATGGTGACCTTTAAACTGGTGACCTCCGATGTAAATCTTCACAACAAGGAGGCTTTCATTCAAGATTGTGACTACTACTGTCAAGAAAGTTATGTGAAATGTATTCTTCGTATAACTCATAGTGTTTTCTTAGGTGGTAGTGTGGGAGTGGGAAGTTATTCAAACTGAAGTAACCACTCTTGCTAATATCGGGAAGCATTCTAGACCCTCAAGCAGCCTTATCTTTAATGTATAGCAAGCGCTCTTTATACAACAGCCTGGTGTCCAGCATTACTCCTAGGTACTTTACTTGTTCAGAGTACGCTTTCCTGCTGGTAACCAGAACCCATCTTCGTCTTTTGCCTTGCCAAGGACAGTTTTGAACATCTAAACCACACTGTAACCAAGCCAATAGCTGTGATTTTTTGCAATGAGCTTCTAGGTAGTTTTTCAAAAGTCCTGTGCTATGCTTTTTCTTTCTATAACCTCAAGATAATATGGAATATAGTCCTGGGCCGTGACATGTTCTTCTAATATTATTATAAGTCAATAGATGGAAGGGATAATTTTATGAAGTTACATTGATTTTCCCAGGTTTAGGGTCCTGTTACTCCTTTCTCCTTATTTGGAAAAAATTTCTGAAAATATTAAATATATGTCGCTCATTTATTGTATAACTGTAATGTTATTAATATGAAGTTTTTACACAATATACGTAAATCATCATAAGTACTGTCGATCTTCCCTATAGTGTATTCGCACGGGACCAGAAAATTATTTCATTATATAAAAACTTCATTACACAAAAATTATGATATTTTTTCTCACTCAATTGATGAAGAAATTTGTCCAAATGTAGGTAACATCTTAGTATCATTCGCCAATTCTTCTTCATCATTATCTGAATCTGAAATATCAGGGATTGCCTCAATATCTTCATCGAACGGGTTGTTCCTGGTCTGCACATCAATATCAACATTGACGTAGTCTTCAAATGATGCATCAATGTTTGTTACTGCTTTGAATGAAGACTGTAGAGCAGACAATTCGGATAATGGAAGAAAGTCCTCTTCATTCCAATGCGGTGTTGGCCTGCCTTTCCGAAACAGTTTGCAATTGTTTCTGGCTTTACATATAGATATTCCAAACCATGTTTAAATTTCGAATGGCTTGGAGTAAATCTATGGCCACAACAGATTTGTTCTCTTCCATTTGTGTCAATATGTTCGACAAAATTCCCTTTCTGTAATGTTGTTTCATATTATAGATAATGCTTTGGTATATTGGTTGAAGTAACGCAAATCATGTTTTTAGGAAAATATGCAAGCTCAATATTTTGCAATTTATCTTTTACGTTCTTAGGATGCGCAATGCAGTCAATCGATATCAATAAAAAGCAAAACCTTCCTATTTTGAGAAGTGAATTTTTTGTTCATTTGTAAAAGCCATTTCGTAAAAAGTTCAATTGTCATCCATGCTTTTTTGTTAAACTCATAATCCACATCTAGAAATTTTATTCCCTTAAAGCATCGTGGATTTTTAGCCTTTTCTAGAAAAAGCAAGCAATTCAAGCTTCTCCGATCCTGTCATAATGTTGCATGCTACCAGAACAGTGTTATTCTCTCTTTGCTCTGTTGCTCTGTTTTCCATCAAAGCATTTTTAAATGTCAGTGTTTTGTGTTTGGTAAACATTTAAAAAACAATCCAGTCTCATCGCCATTAAAGATGTTGTTTTGA
Organism: Amiota minor; assembly: GCA_037043295.1. Lineage (NCBI taxonomy): Eukaryota > Metazoa > Arthropoda > Insecta > Diptera > Drosophilidae > Amiota > Amiota minor. The sequence goes on from JBAMAW010000900.1 coordinate 116,450, forward strand.
TTATATCTTTGTGTTAATCTTAGAAAAACGTTCATTACCTACCCATTCATCACGATCTTGTATGTTGACATCAGCAGTTTCCCCACATAAGGTTTTTTTGAATAATACCGTGCCGTTTTTTGAATTTATCCAACCATCCTGTACTTGTTTCAAACCAATGCATCATGTCCCAATGCATCAGCGAACTCTTTAGCTTTTTGCTTTATTAATGGTGTCCAGATATAGGAAAATTCCTACCAAGTGCAGAGGTTATCCATTTTAGCATTGCTTCATCAATATCCTCAAAAAGACAGGATCGAAGTCTCTTGCGTTTAGTGCTTAATTGCTAGCTCGCCTTCTACATTTTTTACAATCACTGCCCTATTTTTTAAAATTTATTTATTTATTTATTTATCATAATTAAATCTAATATATAATACTAAACTTAATACTAATTTTAACGAGTAACTAGCTGCTGGGGCCTACGACTCATTTTTTAAAATATTTGATAAGTAGCTGGGAAGAAAAAAAAAATTTCTTAATGGTAAAAAATTTCTTCACTGTATGGAAATTCAGGAGGAGATCGAAAAACACTTAAAGTAGAACGAAAAAGCTGTGTATTCGAAATCAATTCGTAATGGGGAGACTCTCATTGTATAGTAGTTCGCTATAGCGAAGTTCCACTGTATAAAGAATACTATATTTCTGCATAGGACACTCTTGCAATAAATAAACAGTGCTTCCTTTCTTTGAAATGTCTGTCGTTCGTGTACACTTTCTCATTCCTTTTCCTGTTTTGTTTTACTTTGAATGACGGACGGGGCCGACAATAAATGAATAAAGTTCCTATCTCTCTAGTGATGTCTCTGATGTCTGTCAGTGTTTGTTGCTATTGTTTCTGTTTTTTGTTGTTGTTAACTTGACTTAAACTGACACTGACCAAGTTGTTGTTCTTGTTGTAGCTGTTTACTACTGCTTTCTTTCTTTCGAGAGGGTTGCTTTTTTTTTTAACTTTTTTACTGTTCTTGCTTTTTTTCTTTTATATTAAAAACAAAAAAAAAAAAAAAACAACAAATGTGAATATTTAATATAAATTTATGCCAATGGATGAATGTGATATGTGTGTGTGTGTGTCCTCATTCAGGGTTGAGAAAATTCAGATGAAAAAACAAAAAAAATTCAAAGTTATCTTATTTTTATTCAGCCTTTATCTTTATCCTTCATCCTTTCTTTCATTCTTTTCTCATTTTACATACTTGTCTGTTGTCGTCTGCTTTTACTTTTTTTTTTTTTTGTTTTTCTCGTTGTTTATTTATATTGTCTTTCTTTAGCTTAATACCCGCATACGCACAAAGAAAAAGAGAGTGCGTCTATCAGTCGTTTATTTGTCTGTCTGTCAAGGGTTATGAACATCATACATACATACATACATCAAGTTATAGCAGCAAAGCTCTCCTGATGTTGATGATGATGATGATGAAGAAGACTTTGTGTGTGTCCCGCTGTCTGCTTTAGTGAAATTAAGATCATGACCTGTCTTGTCTTGCCTTGTTGTCAGTAATGAAAAGATATAGGAAAAAAAAAAAAATTTAAAAAAAAAACCTGTAAAGGCAGAGAAGGCGTTGAACGATGACAAGGACAAACGCGACGTAGAATATTCTGTGTTTTTTTAGCTGTTTAAAATTTTTTTTCTTTCTTTCTTTTATTCCACGTATCTTTCTATCTTTTTTTTTAGTTCATTCATCTGAAAGGAAAGTAAAGATGGACTCCATCATGACTTTATTCAAATTTTAGACTATTCATTAAGTCAACTTTCATCTTCTTCTTATAATTATAAAATTATTATCATATCTACTCTTTCATTCTAGCGGTTTTTTGTTTTTTTTTTGTTGTCCTAAAATATTCGCTGTCATTACCTTAAATATCTTACTAAGCAATCTAATAATGTGAGTTGATAAACATATATAGTTCAAATTTGGGGTACCCAAGTACAAATAGACACATTAAAATGATAATGAATTACAAAAGAAGAGAGCTTCATCCAGAAGATGTGGAATGGTGTAGTGATATAATTCCAATCCCAGGCTTAAAGCGAATTTAGTAAGGGGGACTACCATTTTGCTAGTTAGCCGAGAACCCTAATTTAGACATGAAAGTTTATGAAACTTAGTGATGGCAACAATTAATCGGTTAATTGTTTGGAAGTTACGATTAAAATTAACCGATTATTCCCTTTCAGTGGATGATCTGTGTAATAATAAACATAAAGATAATTAGAGCAAATTATTATTATTAACCAACCACAACACATAATAACGAGACTCTTAACAAGACGACCTCCCATACAAATCACCCATTTTGTTGCGAATAAATCTTAAATACCACAATGAAACATTCACTGCGTGAAAACGACAATCACTGGGGTTGCCAGATCATTCAAAATAGGTAAAAATAGAAAAACCGTGGTGGGTGTAGGGGATAAAAAATACCTTACGACCTATTCTCATAACTACCAAATATACAAAAAAAAATTCATAAAAATTGGTCGAGCCGTTTCGGAGGAGTTCATACACTAACACCGTGACATGTGAATATTAAATATTAGATAATTCATAATATAATAAATATATTTAACTACTTATATAAATAATGAAAATCATCAAAACAATCTCATATAAAATATATTTCTCTAAAAATGTCAATTGAAAAGCATAAGTTATTATAAATTATTGATATAGTCGCAATACATCTGTTGAAAACAGCCAAACCGGCCAACTAACTACAATAACTACAAAGCCACCAGGTTTTTAAAAGAAAAACTTAATTGTTTTTTGAACTATTGAACTGAAATTTAGACACTAACTATAAGTTTTTGATGTAGTCGCTATACATCTATTGGAATCTGCCAACTAGGGGGGTTACCTCTCATACAAACCCCATCTATCATAATATACTTAACCTGTGCTATGCTTAAAATCTTACTTTTTCCCTGTTCTTTTCTTTAGCTCCTAGCAAAGGTGCTTTATGGGGTATGGGGCTCTAATCAGGGCTTCGGGAGGTGCCAAATATGCGTGCATTGTTCTTAGGGTCCTTGTCGCTTTGAAAAAAGAAATCTGCTCACTTTGCTCCATATTATTTTATAGAATATCCTGGTCCATACTATTGTACTTATTTTCGTCGAATGTTGTATGGTATTTCATACTCCAACAGACGCCATGCCTGATATTATTTGATGTGAGGGCACATATGTGGATGACTGTGGTCCTACCTTTTTTCCTTCATGGATGGAAATATAATTTAATTTAATTTAAATTTCATTTTATTATATTTTTGTTTTTATATCTTTTCATTCAATTTTGTTTCTTGTTTCATATTCTCAATATTGTATTGTATTTTGTATATGTATTTTTTATACCCTTACCCCTCTATTCAACATTCAACTAACTGACTAACCCAAACTAACCTAACCGACCAAAGCAACCATCTCATCAACTCAAGAACAACATCTCATCGTCATCATGTCTTTCTTTGAGCCTCTTCTGACCTAACCTAGTTTTACATACATCTGTATGTAGTAACTCAACGTGTTGTTGTTGTTGTTGTTGTTCCAGTTCAGTTTTTTTTGTTTTAGTAGTGCAAGTACAATATTGTTGTTGTTATTGTTGTTGGTATTGGTGTTGTATGTCGTTAGCTCGGTTTCCGTTTCTCATAATCTTTTTGTTGTTTTTCTTTATTTCTTTATTTCATTCATTTATTTGTTCGTTATTTCTTGTTTATTTTCATTTTGATTTCTTGTTTTTTTCCAGTATTTTTATTTCTATTTAGGGCAGAGGAGGGGAGACGACTGAGCTAACATAAAAAAGCTCCATTTATATTTACTATTGAAATAAATACACACACACACACACAGATACATGACTATACAAAAAAAAAATATATATATATATTGTATATAGTATGTGTAATGTGAGTGTGTGTGTATGTTTATTATTATCATTTTCCATATTGTTTTTAGGAAAAATAATATACATAATAAGATAGAATTTAAGCGACATTAACTTTGATTTATCGACACTTGATAAACTAAACTAACCTATCACAACCCCATATAACCCATATAAAATTTGTAGGGCAGTTTCATCTCATGTAAGACGAATGATATCATATGAAAAAATATACAATAAAAATGAATAGAAGCTTTGTTTTATATGGAAGCTATAGCAATTTTAATTTTATATGATTTATATGAGATGATATGATTTCTCTCTTTGGGGCAGCTGGTATTCAAGGACATGCGTTTCAATGATTCATTGCAAAAGGGGAAACCACCGAATCATTTATATGCACTAGATAGAAAATAAGATGAAATGATGACTCTTTTCAACGTACTAGGACAGAATAGTTAAGTTGTTCCTTTTGTACCCAAGGTATATGTAAGACAGGACATCTCAGGATATGTCTGACCAAGCATAGAGCTAACACCACCATTATCATCTAATGGAGGAGCCTATGAAAAAATGGAAATATAATTAGTTTCTAAGTTTAACAGACATTGGACACAACAGTGTGAAGAAGACCAAAGGCAAGTGAAATAGGTTTTTAGAACCAAACAGAAGATTTTCCTTACAAAAGAACCTTTCATTTTTAGAGGAGATTACTACTTTGACTTGTCCCTCCCTATTCATGACATATGTGTATGATGGATAATGCAATAAAAGCCTAAATTTTAGATAACATGGCCTTAAAGCATAATAAAGATGGATCGGAGGTCAGGTCGCAGTACTACTACATATATGTAGGTACTCTGATAATGTAAAAGGTAAAAGAAAATAAAAGAAATTTGTAATGTTTTGTGATGTGTGAAAATATACATCCACTGAACTCCTGCACGCACCACAAACTTTTATCTTAAATTATTAATGTTAGTTAATGTTGTTCCTCCTTTTTGATATCATAATTTATTATAAGAGAGGGTCGTTGGAATGGAGGACAACAATGTATCTAGAGAGATTCATATACATAAGTACAGTGAGTGAATGCTGTTTGTATATGTATATGTAATAAGCGTGAAGCAACGATGCGAACGAAGGAACGAACAAATTTAGGAGCGAACATAAATAATAAAACAGAATATAAGAATGTCCCTTGACATTGCGTCAATTGCCACGTGCGGAATTGTTTTTATTTTTGCTCTACAACCTCCTAATCCTCCTCCTCCTCCTCCTACTCATTACATTTGACGTACTTAAGTTCAATATTCACATTCACGTCATGTTATTAACTTCTCTGAAACAGACGACATATCGATTCAGTCAGATACAGGTACTACGTACTTAGGAGCCGGAGTGAACACAAGCGTGAAAGTTAATTCAAAAGTTTTTGTTTTCGACACATTGCTTCTTCTTCTTCTTCTTCGACAATGTGATGTGAAGCGTGTATGTGATGATGATGATGCCATCAACACATTTGTCTTCTGCAATTAACGAACTGTGGGTGGGCGGGCAAAACACATCCAATGACAACAACACCGATTTGATCACTTAGACACATATGTGTATTGTATGTCGACAAGTGCATGATTATAATCACATTTTCCACCTCTCTTTGTACTCATGAATATGTAGTTATATATTTAATAAAATCAATACGCATTGTACTAGTAAAAATGAGTACAATGAGTACTTGAAATGATTACTAATTAGTAATCATAATCTTTTTGAAATTTTGCACATACCTTTGCTTGATTTTGCTTCTTTCGAAATATTTTTGTGTTATGGCGACTGCGACCGCTCACTTCATTTCTTTCGCTCAGTAGGGGCTACGTAAAAGAAATACTAATCATATACTACAGAAGCAAAATACTATTGTACATTGTACTATTCCCCCTCGGGAAATTCTTCTGAGTTTTATATCTTTATGTATAGAACTCATATTCCTGGAGGGAACATTATTTTCATTTATAATTTGTGATTCAGGTTATCCTCTATAAATTGGATTTCTTGGCTACTACATGAATGGAAACATAATGGGGCACCAACCCATGGACTTTTTGGAGTTGAATTGGTAGTACCTCGGGTACGAAGTCTGACCAGAGGCTTTTTCTGGTACCACGGGTGGTCAGGAGCCCACGGAACTTGTTCCGTCCTGACCAGCGGGTACAGCCCCCTTGTGGGAGTATCGTGGTGGCTATGGTTTAATACCCAAATGCGGGTAGAGTAATAACTCGACGTGGAGTTGCGTTATACAAATGGGTGCTGTGACCCAGAGAGCAGCAGAGGTTTAAGGTGGGCCTCGCTCCCCACCAAGGAGGGAGTCATATTCCAAATTTAATATGACTCTAATTGGTACCTGCGGATATTTATCCAAGGGGACGTTGATTGACGTTCAATCCATGTGCTTGGCACCGTGTTCTTGAGTCTTCTTACAGACAGGCGAGCACGTAAAACTCCGGTACTTCATTGTACATTGTACTATACTCATAATCACTGCACACACCATACTATGAAATATTTGGTTCTTTATGCGCACAAAATCATAAAAGTAAACAGAAAGAAAACGGAGAGACGACAGAGGAGAAAGAAAAGATGAAAATGAAAAACTTGAAAATTTGAAAATTTGATTTTCCTTAAACAACTGTTTCCAAATACAAATATTCTGTCATGTTCTTCTACTCCTTTATATTGTACATACATATATTTTTGTTTCGCTGGAATTAAACTGATTGAAATTGAGTACTCGTTTGTCCAAAAAAGGGGGGGTAAAAAGAAAAAACAAGAAAAGGTACAATATATATTCATTCGATCACATTATATACTCGTATCTATATACATATGTATAAATATGTTATGCTTAAGATACTCCTCCTATATTTACTTAAAGGTACCTTTCGTACTGTGATATTTGATAAGGTATTTAACACTTTGACATGATATTTGTAATGCATGGAATCTATTAGATTAGATTTGATTCGATTAAGGAAGGGCGGGCGGGTGCTAGTTATCTTGTTATTGCGGGCTCAATTGGGGGCCCCTCATAGTTACAAAGTTGAAGATATTTTTCGGGCATAAATTTGCAATTTCTGTTGCTTCTAGGTTTTGGTTTGGTTTACATAGACTTCCCTTTTATTAATCTAAAATCTACATTGATCATTAAGACTTATTCTCTCAGTTATCTCTTGAGTACTAGACTTGATGATTGGTGTTACTCTTATAATTTCTTTTAATTTTGAAGACCTCACATAGAAGTAAATTGATCAGCTGCTAATATACCTGAAATTGATTGAGCCATGTCTGCCCATGTGTTTCTATGTCATGTAGTGAGACCGGCAACACAAAAGAATTAAACTATGTCCGGTTGAAAGGATCCGGATGAGAAGTCTCACTTACTAGCCATTAGGATTTATTGTATATTGCACATGATGATTTAAATATCTAGTTCTTAAAGGTACAGTGAGGAGAAGAGTTTCATTAAATTTCCTTTCCCTTCAGAGTTTGCAACTAAAATCTGAGGCACTGGCTGGCTGGCACCCTAAGTGACCATTTAAAATACTCAGCTTTTATCTTGACATGACTTTGACTACAAATATTGTATATCAGATCTCTTTTAGTGTTAAAATCTCCCATGAAGAAGACTTTGCACCTTGTTTTCCTTTAGTTATGAAAAGTTAGGAAGGATTTTTAGTCTTACAATCACTTATCTATCTACAGACAAATCATTTAAGTTAGAGAAAAGAATCACCATTTAAAAAATACTAAAAGTGGAGTTTTGTTAATAGGTGAGTAGAGATTATTGCTTGGGTGAGTATGTTAAACAATGTTGACAACTTCATCATAAGTTTAGAAAAAAAGCAGATTAAAAACTGGAGTGAGTTTATCGATAGTAGGACTAGTACTATTTGTTATGGCCATCAAGAATTTTATATAGCTGAGTAGGTGGAGAGGGGGAGAGGAGGTAAAACTATTAATTAAGATATAAGAATGTGGCAATTTACATTGAAAGCAGACACTCAAGTGAGGCTAGGAAGGAACTTTTTCCCCATCGCGACTGATTGAAGGTTGGAATGGAATCTTTGAAATCTTAAAATTACATATTTACATGACTCAATGTAAAATACTAATGCAAAAAGAATTGCAAATTTACAACATTCTTTGTAATTGATATTCTATTCTGATTAAGTCAGCTTTTAAAAATTTTTTTTTAAGTTCAAGTTGATTGTGCTGGGCCTTTTTGGGAGGTGCATTGAGACTACATTTATCGAATGAGCAGGCGTTCTATGTAGTCATGTGTAGCCTTCATTCCAAAACTTTGGCCGCTATTCTTAATATGATCAAAGAAAATGCCAATGCCCTGCACGAACATATGCAGAGTCCCCAACTGACTGACATAATTGTATATTTATGAGAGAGATTATTGATCTAGAAATTTTGTTTTAAGAACAAATATGGTTCATGAAAAAAATTTAAGAGTTGTTTAAATGGTGCTCCGGGGATTACATAGGTGTATGTATGTAAGTACTTTAAAAAACACTCATTGCTCTCTAGTTAGATCCATTTTATGTACAATACAATTTACATGATGCCAGCCAAGAAAAATAATGGTAGGTTGGGAGTGGACGCGGTGGTGGAAACACCAGAATGGGCTGGATTGTTTGTTTGTTTGTTGTAGGTTTGTAGCCGAAAAGGAGTGAGAAGTCAGTCAGACTCAGAAGGAGGAGGAGCAACGGCTACCCTGCTTGGGCAGGCGGCAACGTATAAATTGGGGAACGCGTTTGTATAAAAAAAGAAAATCATACATAAAACCAAAACAAACTTTCAATTTTTACTAAAGAATCTTCAACTTGGCATTGTAACTCATTTTCATTGTATCATTTTCACTGCTTCTGCTTCTGCTGCTGCTGCTGCTGCCGACTGCACTTAAAATAATGAAAATGAAAATGAAAAATAAAACAATAATAATAATTAGAGTGAAGCAATGACGACGACGACGACGAATACGACGACTTCGATGTTGCTGTTGCTCTTTGGTATTTTTACAACGACAACGACGTTTGTTTGTTTGTATTGTTTGTTCTCAATTTCTCAGTTATTATAACAACAGATGCTGATGCTGCTGCTGCCGCTGCTGCTGCTGCTGTTGTCTTCGTCGGCATAAGCATCGACATCTCGACGTCATATTGATTTAATTGTTCATTTGCTTTGTTGCTATGGTTGTCGCTGTCACCGCGCACCGCCAGCATCATCAACATCATCATCATCATCATCATCATCTTCTTCATCTCCAGCATCATTAACCGTCAGCATTGCCGACATTGCAAATTGGTGCAGTTTTTTATTTTTTTTATTTCTCACGCTCAGCTCAGACACAGCGTCGTTGTTGTTGCTTTTAAGTTTTTATGTTTTCGTCTTTATTTCTTTTCTTTGCTTTCGTTGCCATCGTCGTGGTCGTCATTTCATTCTTCGTGTCGCCTCCTCCTTCTTTCTTCTTCATGAACAATACACCACTCGTGCTTTCTTTCTTCTGATTATTTTTTTTTAAATTCCTTCTCATTGCAATTGTATTTCAGCAACTTACCATATACAAAGTGTGAGTATATTTAAGTGTGTGTGTGTGTGTGTGTGTGTATGTATGTATGTATGGATTTGGTTGCTGGTTCTTAGTTCACATAAATACTCTCTCTCTTCTTTTCCATTGAGTACTAACTCACTTCTCTGAATTCGTCTCCATATATTTTTTTTCTAACTCTTCTTGTTTTTTTTTGTTTTTTTTTTTTTCTTTGAATTAACTCTGGCGGGGACGCCATCATGTACATACTACTAATATATATATATGGGGTTGCAGTGGCAACTGTTATCGGTAATAGAGTTTTTATTTATGACTCCATAAAGAGCAGAGAAAATATTGTAGACTACATTGAAGGCAGAGACCCCAAATTCCTAATAATTGAACTTAACAGGGATCTGGATCACCCACCAGGACAATGACCTAACACTTTAGTTCAAAATTGTGTGAGAGAATGGTAACTGTAACTGACAATCTGATCCCCACATCATAACTCAATCGAACATTTATTAAAACAAAAAACTTCAAGAAAACGTCTCGGTGGAAAAGAATCATTTTAAGAAAGAATGATTGGATTGAAACAGGTAATAAGTATAGAATGGAGCAAGCAAAATCTCTTCCTAGTATTATAAATCTCAACTTAGTCATCGGCCATGATGCAAAGAGCCATACATAGTATTAACAGTTTATCCAAAATTCTGGTATTTAACAAGAATTCCAAGATTTTTCTTAGGAGAAGAATCTACAATTTCTTTATGCTGTCCCTCGTCTTTGTTGTCATTACATATTTTTATTTTGTCATTGGGAAAGAAAGACAAGAGTCCCCACATTGTCAATAGAGCCGAGACGAGATTAATATTCTGTTAAGGATCTTAGATTAGATTTTAGATTGTGGAAATAGCAGGATCTAGTCATCTAGTGATGGCGATTTGTAACAAACCCTCCAAGATTATGGTATTCACCAAGAATTTCAAGATTTTTCTTAGGAGAAGAAACTGCAATTTCTTTGTGCGTGCTCTCTTTGTTGGCATTTACATATTCTTGTTTTGCCATTTCTCTACACCGTATTGGGTTTTGGAGAATGTTTAATGATCTAGTAATGTACGAATCTCTTACGAGTAATTAAAGAAAGGTTAAAATTTTCAAGAGAAATCTTTCATTCATTCATTGTTGATTCATTTAGTTAAGTTTCAATTGAGAAAAGTAAAGTTTTATTATCAATCTATTGAATACCATTTTGATTGACTCCATCATCGCCGCTTGGTTTGCCGAAAGTGAGGAGACAAGCGTGACGAATGCGTACAAATTCTTAGCAACACAAATGACGCGATAATCACGTAATATTCAGGTAGAATAGTAATAAAAAGGAAATCCATTAAAATAATCTAAATTGAAAATAGGTCGGCATCTTGCTAAGAGAATTGTGCCGACTACATACGTACCACTGCCGCCCGATATAGATAATTTAACATTACCGTTGCACACGCCGCAGCCACCGACCGCGCCGGAACCCGCGGAACAACACAAGAAACTGATTCTGATCAAGATGAAATTGAAGATCCCATTGGTGAAAGCGAACAAGAAAGCGATGAAGGGGATGAGGATCTGCCATTAGAAATGGACGATGTTCGAACAACAAATAAGGTAAATACTTTATATAGAATACCATTAATATAATAATTAATATAATCAATATCAATTTACGCTACCCTAAAATAAATAATAGAAAGATGATATGGAGGTAGAACATTTAGAGACATTAGAAAGACTGCGTCAAAGTCAAAGACAAGACTATCTAAAGGTATGTTCTATTCTGATTTGATCATAAGATTTGCATGCAATATGCTTACACATACTTATATGTATATATTTTTCTTTATCGTTTTTAGGGTTCAGTTTCTGGTTCTGTGCAAGCCACCGATCGTTTAATGAAAGAATTACGTGATATTTATCGTTCGGATGCATTCAAAAAGAATATGTACTCAATAGAACTTGTCAATGATTCAATATACGAATGGAATATTCGTTTGAAATCTATGATGTCATTACATAGTGACTTGTTAATGCTCAAAGAAAAGAGGGCAAAGATAGCATACTATAAATCATCAAAGAAACTTATCCATTTGAGCCATTTGTTCGTGTTGTACATCCGATAATATCAGGTATCATCCTCCCTCTTCCCCACTTTTGTTTGATTACAGCATTTACGATACGATTTGATCAATATTGATTATTTTAATGTCTTATAGGTGATGTATTAATAGGTGAGCCATTTGTATGGAATTATTAACCAAACAAGGTTGGAGTTCAGCATATACGAAGCGGTTATAATGCAAATAGCTGCAACATTGGTTAAAGGCAAGGCACGTATACAATTCGGTGCCACTAAGGTGAGTACTGTGAGTCAACAAATATCGAATTATTCTATAAATAAGAGCAATTAATAATGTATAATCTTCCAAAAAAAAAACAAAAATAGAGTTTACCACAAGGTCAGTATAGTTTGGCACGTGCTCAACAAAGTTTCAAGTCATTGGTGCAAATACACGAAAAGAATGGTAAGTTTTGTCTAAAAGAAATGAAGTTTCTTATGCGAAAGGCATGAAATTATGTTTATAAGTGGGAAAGAAAGTAGTATAATGTTGTTTACGTATATTAGGTTTAAGTAGGAACAGTTGGGTGGAATACCTGAAAGATGATCAAGTGGTGAGATGAGGTGGCAATGTTAGAAAGATATTAATATTAGTTTGGTCTATAAGCTAGTACGTAGTATGTACGAGTATAATGCAACTTTACCCATGAGTTTGGTCTTTATAAACCTATGCCTTCTAGAATCACCAATAAAGGTGGCATTATATTACAAGGAGTAGAGCTACATATTTGTCCTTATCACAATTATAAGACACTTCGTTATTTTGAAATATCTGCTTAGGTATTAAATATTTATTTTTTTAATATTAAATATTTTTTATTTAGTAAATAATAATACAAAAAATACAAAAATTGGAAATTCCCTTTTTGCGCCCTTAACAAAATTATAAGACACTTTCTTTGTTTAAATTTTAAAACAACATAAAATTGTAATTCAACAGTATTTTTTACAAAAACAATAAAAATTAATAACTGATGTATCCACCTCGGTATTTTTCAAATGTGTCATAACTGTGATAAACACCTTACTTGCTCAAAATATTCATGAATGTTCTTCTTCGTCGAGCTTTGCCAACGCAGCATGAGTCATTTGCTTGTCTCATGGCGCATGTAGTAGAGCTGCCTGTTAGTTCATTGACTACTTCTCTGTCCAGTACCGAACATTTCATAGTATACTAAGATAAAGATGTCATGTCATGATTGAAATTTACTCCCACCCAATCATTAGATGTCTAGGGCAATTTTATGGTTCAAAGCTCCTCATCCCAGTGCATTAATTCCTTTGTCATTTGTCTTCGAATCACCTTCGTTGGGGCACATAGTAGTTTGTAATACAAGGAGGAGAATAGCAATGATCATACAATGATTGATTTTATGCATAATGGATGTATGATCTTCAGTTTACCTTCTTCTACTATTTGTACTATGTATATATAATCTATTAATTTTATATGTTCTTTTTTTTTTTTTTTTGTGTTTCTTTTAGGTTGGTTTACTCCACCCAAAGAGGATGGTTAAGGTTTGATGATATTGAGAGTGCGTGCGAATCTTCTAAATTTATTGTCTATGTTATTTTCTCAAAAACTCTTGTCATCTACAAAACAAATATGAGAAAAAAAATAGTACAATAGAATAGAAAGGAAACGAAACACAGGAGTAAAACAAAAACACAAGTCATCGAACGAATAACATCATCGAATTATGGATTGTAAAATACAAAAATATTCTGATACATATTCTTATGTGTATGTGAAATGCTCGCACGCGCTCTTCTCCTCTATCACCACCACCAGCTCCTTTTTTATGTCTGTCATAGGCTATCTATCTCTCTATATGTACACAATTCCTTTGGCTCTACCTACTACCATCATCCTAAAAGCGATCAAGAAAAAGAGGTGGAAACAAAAAAAAAAAAAAAGCAGAAATAATAATATGAAATGAAATGATAAACCAACGAACATAAAGGCAAAGGCAAGACACAGAGTTATTAGTTTTTACTACTTATACTATATCTATCTATGTATGTATCTATCTATCTATCTATTAAATGATCGATCCGATTGGTTGATCTATGATGTATGTTTGTATGTATGTATGTTTTATGGTATATTAAGAAGAAGTACATAGAAGCAAAAAAAAAAAAAAGAAGAAATTATTGGTGATGTGAGTTGAGTGGGGGGCTGGAGAAAAATTCTCTTAAAGAAAAAGAAAGTTATAATTTATGATCAAATGATGTCCCTTGAAGTTTCTTTTAAATACAAATACCATTCACACACACACACTCTCTCTGCATTACAAAAAAAAAACGAAACTTGTGTTTTGACATCTACACACACATATGGCAAAAATAATACACTCCGCTTCACTTGATTGAGGACACCAAATTGAAAGTTTCCAAGTACCCATATTAATCAAAATAATTAAAAATTAAATCGATTTCATGTGCAAAATACTAAAGCAGACATAGAAAAATGAGATCAAAACAAAAACCGATCACTTCAATGACTACCGTTATAAAAAAATAAAAAAAATGTAGAAAGAGGGAGATAGGCAAAAATTGTAAACAATTTCGACCGTCATTTGTTTGAGGACAGATCTTTAATTTGAATTACTGAACGAAAACAGTTTTTTTTTTCTTAATGCAATAACAAATGAATTGAGTATATTTACAAAAAAAAAAAAACCTCAAAACCTCAAAAATTCTGTTGGGAATGGAGTTATAAATTGAACCAATATAATTTAATGAGATTTGCTCTCACGATGTTTTAATAGCGCTAATAAGTGACTCTTGATTATCGAACTGTCTTCCATTTTCACAAACCTTACAAATCAAACGAACTCCATATGTTTTCCATTATGTTTATATCAAGAGAATACGAAGGCCACTGCATTAATTTCACATTTTGTTCTTTAATCCATCATGACGTAACAACTCTTGCATTATGGACCGGTGCGTTGTCGTGCTGATAAATCCAAGCAAATTGTTCCAAACAAATTGTTACATTGTTTGAATGCATCTTCCAGTATCAATTTATAGGAAACTCCAGTCATTTTATTGCTGACAAAAAAGAGCTCAACAGTCCCACAATAAGTAATTGTACTCCACACCATTACCCCATCTTCCCTACTGCGATGACGAGTCAAATAAACTTCCTCCTTTATTAAATCGTGGAAATAGTAATTGTCATCAAGTTTGATTTTGTTTTTTTCATCTAAAAAAACTGCTTCTAGGTCACAATTTTCCCTTTTTCTGTGTACGTAAGCGTCTTCCCGCTTCCCATATTAACTTGTGTTTTACAAAAAACAGTTTAAATTAAATATAATTTCAAAATATTGTAATATTGAATTTGAACTGAATATTTTCACTTACGGCCGAACTTAGTGTCCTCAAACAAATGACGCGCGAAATTGTTTACAATTTTTAATGAAGTATGCGATTTAATTTTTAATTATTTCAATGAATATATGGGTACTTAAAAACTTTCAATTTGTTGTCTTCAATCAAGTGAAGCAAAGTGTAAGTACATGTAGTTTTTCATTTCTTTCCTTACTTTTTTTTTTTTTTTTTTACTTTTCTGGTCGTGCGCGGATGTCGTAAACCGTTTTAAATCTATAGATTACGATGTGGCAAAATCTTTGCAAGCAAGAAATAATTTGGAACTTCCCCCTATTTTTATGATAGCTAAAATTTTGTAAAAAAAAAAAACCAAAATCAAATTTACTTAGCAAAAATCCAAACCGACCAAACACTCAACGTAATCTTGTTTGCCGTTAAACCAGGCTTTGAAGTCGTTTGTCAGGAAGGTCACCGGCCTTTGGCCATGATCGCTTGCGTTGGATATTCTCGTATGTAATCGCATTTTGTATCGCCCGTAATGATTTGCTTCCAAAATTGTTCCATTTCGTTACGTTTCCCTGATGGTTGGTTATTCGATCAATTAAATTTCTTTGAGTTAATTCATGTGGCACCCAAACATCGAGCTTCTTTGAGTAGCCTCCTATTTTTAAATGATTTCAAACTGTCAAATGGTTGATGTTTAGTGCCTCCGCTTTATAATACTCCTCCGAGGTGCATGTTTTACATCGAAATTTCCGAAATTCAATCGAGCAAACCCCACTCCATTCTAACCGTAAACTGCACAAACTTTTCGGCATGTTTTTGCTGCGGTTTTCCCTATTTTGTAGTAAAAAAAAACATCACATAACGTATTTTTTCAGATATTTCATTCATATTCAAATCAGCATAACTTTTATTACGAGGAACGAATTACACAACACAAAAAATGTAGCCTGAAATGTCACCTTTTCATTTGCCATAATCAGATTAGTGTTGCCATCAACATTGTCTAGTGACAAAAAACCGCGGATAATTTTTATATGATCCTCCATCATTATCTTCTAGTAATTGAAGAGTTGAAACAAATTGTAAACATATACATATGTATATTTAATCATATTGTATTATGGCAAACATTCAGATTCACAAAGTGCCAAAATATCAGATCTGGGGTAACTAACTAACTTACTGAATGAAAGTATATGTGTTTTTATATATACTTCTTATGGGGAACTCAACGGATTCTCACAATATTCCACTGTATATTGTAACAAGGTTTTACGCCTCCCTCATTTATCAATAAATTTGTTTTTTAAAGAATTTACTTTATGTTTTTAATTATATTTCCACTTGTGTATTATACATATTTTTTTATATGTAAATTGAGGAAATTTTTAGGTTTTATATTGCATTGTGAATATTTTATTTTTTTTTATTAATGATTTTGGTTTTAATTTTTAGTCTTTTTCTTGAAAGCTTTTTTATAATATACGTATGCATGTGTTAGTTAGTTGTTAGTTAGTAGTCAAATCTTGTAAGCTGAATTAGTTGAACCCCTTCTTTTAGTTCTGGTGACAATACAATTATTTTTTTTTTTTTTTTTTTGGAAAATTCACCGGAAATGAGGAATTGATGAACGAAACATAGAGACATCTATTTCCGATATGTCAATAAACTTGAAATAAATCAAAGTATGTATTGGAATCGTATAAAGTTTGTTTTTTGAATGTTGAATGAAAATAAATGGCAGAGTGGGAAGGAAGCAAGTATGAAATACCAGATATATATATATGTATTAAGTGATGAACGCATTCAAAACATCAATAAATGATTTTCACAGCAACGAATTTCATTTCAAGAAATTCAAATTTTTTTTTTTTCTCTGTTAAAACTTTATTTATACTGTTATTAAACTTAAACAACTTAAATTAAATGAAATACAAAACAATAACAAAACAACTTATATTAACAAGTGGGAAGGAACAAAACATTTAATATGATCTAGTAGGGAGGTCGACAGGATGCGATCTTCTCAGCCTCGTCGCCACTCTGACCCCTTCCTTTCTGCGTCGCCTTAAAAGCCGCCTGGCTAGATCGTTTGGATGATTTGCCAACCGATTAATGTAGTCCTTGGCCTAATGATTAATCACGTCGCCAATTTTTGGTATTTTCAAGTCGAGCTCAAGGTCTGCTGTGCGCATGAACCAAGGGGCCCCAGAAATCATGCGCAATGTCTTGGCCTGCAGAACTCTAACCTTAGCAAAGAATCAAAGAATCTTTTTCAGTCACGGTGCTGCTAAACCAGTGGTTGGTTCCCAACCTTTTTTTGACCAGGGACCACTTTGATTGCACTGTCATTAGCAGGGACCACAAAACATTTAATTACCAAGAGTAATCGTAAAATTCAAATGTAATTGAATACATATAATTTTGGCAGATAATTCAGTTTGTACATTTCACATTTGATGTTTTCTTGTATGCTATCCCTAAGTGTGTCATACGTTTTGTAATCAAAGAGGAAGTGCCTTTAAGGTGTCGAACGCACATTAGTTGTCCTTCTCAACATGTGTATAATCCAAAATTCGAGTTTGCAAATAAAAGCACAAAGTTTATCTTCAAAGATAAATATATTTCCAGCACCTTGTAATTGCAAGTTCAATTTATTTAAGTGAGTGAAAATATCCACAAGACAAGCCAAATGCATCTGGGACGTTAGATCCGAAAACTGCTCCAGTAAGTCATTAAATTTTTTCTCGCCTAAAAACAAACACAACAACTCTTCCCTGAGCTCGTATAATCTTTTCAGCATGTTGTCTTTCGACAACCAACGAACGTCTGTGTGAAAAAGAAGTTTCTCATGGTCGGAGGAGTCTATTTCAATGCACATTTTTTTTAAAAAGACGTGATTTTAAAGCAATACTTTTGATTGATAAAATTTACTACAATACTTCTATGGCCAACTGCATTGTATTATTAAGGCATTTGGGAAGAGTCTTGGAAGCTAAAGCCTGTTGGCGATGAAGGATATAATGCGATGTTAGTGCTGACGGATTCCTTTGTTTGATTGCCATCGCTAGACCAATTTTTTTTTTGTTTCTAACCCTAAAACTTCTTCGACAGTTTTGAGCAAACATGGCTTCGCAAGAGTTTCTCCTATTGTGTGAGACTTTTTTGATTGGGTTATTAATTTCGATATCTCAAACGATGCTACTAATGTTTTTTCAGAAGATTTAAATCTTGTACCACTAGGCCCGATTTTCATTTCTTAAAATTCTGTAATTTTCCTAGAAAGAACTCTGGTGGACGATCAGAAAAATTTGGGTGGACCGTTTCTAGGTGACGTTTTAATTTAGCTGGCTTCAAGGCATCGTTCGCAAGAACGCCTTGATTTCTCCATTACTTTCTATTAAATTGAATCCAAATTTAATTAAGCTATTATCATATTTTCTCTTTAGGCGGCCTTTTCTGAATTGAATGAACTTTTTTGGTACATAAGAACATAGGTATACCAACGTTCAAATTCTCCAAATTCATATTCTCAAAATGATAACGAAAAAAGTTGAAAGATGACGGCTGTTTTTTTTTTTTTTAATAAAGAAAGAATATTGCAAAAAATAAAAATGGGTTTTGTTAGGGGATTCTTTGAGTCATTCTGGCTATATACAATTTTTTGTCTGTATCTGACTTTTTCCCCCAAGTTGGGAACCCTGACATTATCAAACGGTATTTCAATTCATTTATCAATTGATGGCAACAGTTTTTTTTTTTTTTTTTTTTTGCTCAGCATTTATTCTATTTTAGCGAAAAAGTAAAATAAAAGGAAACGAAACTTCCATTTTTACCAAACAATGAAGTAAGGAATCAAAATTTATTTTATAATGGATTGAATTGAATTGAATTGAAAGTTTGAAGTCTTATGCGGTCAATATTTCTGTTCTTGCGGACCACTGTGCCAAACGAAGAACTAGACTGTAATAAATTAACAGGCAAGTGACCGTTCTATTGAAGGACGGAATTGAAATGACCAGACATACCAACTTATTCTCAAAATTGTAAAAATTTTCTTTATCAATAGAAGAAATTTATATACGAAAATCTTGCGACAAGCCTTTTTATATCTTATACAATTGTAAAAAGTAAAATAAAAAAAAAAAAAATCAAAATTATGGATTTGCTTTGATTTGAGTCAAAATGTCTGTACTTCTTTTTAGAGAATTTTTTTTTTTTACTATTAATTTGTATAATTTTGAACGTTTTTTTTTTTAATTTTTATTATTATTATGTATTGTGTAGTCGCTTATATTATCAATTACTTCCATTCCATTCACATCTCCTCGTTCATTTCCTTTTTAAACAAATGATCCATCTCTCTCTCTCTCTCTCTCTCTCTCTTTTAACTAGTGCAATACTTGCTATCTTTTGTCCTTTTCTTTATGATGGTTGGTTGTACTCATTACTCTCCAACACACTGTTCTGTTCTTTCTTATTATTTTATTTATTTAGTATTTCAGATGTATCAAACTTAATGAATTTGCAATGGAAACAAGTAGAAAGAAGATTAAGACGGTTATACTCTTCACGCACGCCTATACTCCTATGATTAAGCATTCAGAAATATTTGATTATTGATTTGACTTATGTTTAGGGTAGAGTCTGATCTGATATAGATAACAACACTCACTTCAACACTGAGACCAAAATGTTGATCTCTTGAAATTTACACAGTTGGTGGACATGGACCAGAAACTTATAGTGTCCAAATTTCAATACGATAGTACAAAAAAATAATAAAAATTTTAATAAGAACCTGAATTTTGAAGGGGGGGCTTGTATGGCAGTTATAAGTTTCAGTAATCCTAGGGTCTTAAAATTTACATGGTTGATGAACATGGGACAGAAATTTATAATGTCCAAAATTTCAATTTGATAGTACAAAACAACAAATAAAATTTTTTAAATTTGAACCTTGAATTTTAATGGGTGTTTGTATGTAAGGTGGTTACCCCCCTAGTGATCCGACAAATGTACTACGTCTTGTAAAAAGAAAAATTCATGCAAAATTTCAGCTCTTCAGCTCAACATACAAACGGATAGACTGACGGACATGGCTTTATCAATTCAACTCGTCGTCAAGCTGATCAATGGGGTCTCCGAAGTTTCCTTATTGTCTATTACAAACTTCTTGACTATTGACAAAAATTTTTAATAATAAATTCACTGCGTGAAGAGTATAAAAAAAGGTGATTGATTGATTGATTGCCACCGGTAAACCGAAAACTAAAAAAAAATCAAAATACAGTTTACAGTCTATAAAAAAATATTAATATAACACCAAAATCCACAAGATCACACACACACACACACACACACATTAAGATAAAGTCGACGGTCTCATGTTAAATGAAATATAGTAGATGGAAGGAATGCAGCAAAAACACGAAAAAAAATCCATGGTAATATAATCTAAATATAAATAAGAAAATAAATATTAAATATTAAAATTAATAAGTGTTTTAATAAGTATAAATATATATATATATATATATATATATATATAATTTTTTTTTTTTTTTAATTTAGGCATTGTTAATATATGAAATTATAAATAGTTTTATGATAAATTACAAATTACAAAAATTAAAATAAAAGAAACACATACACGAAAACAAAAAAAAAATACATATAATGATAATGAAAATGGTTCGGAAGACGAAACAGAACAACATGTAAGAAATTATGTAATAAGAAAACGAATAAATTAAATTAATTTAAATGAAATCAAATCAAATTATTATAATTACTATATACATAATTATAAATACTATACTGATATGATATGTTAAAACAAAAAACAAAAAACAAAAAACAAAACTGATGTAAATTCGCGTCTTTCCAAAACAATATAAAAAATCGCATGTTTGTTATAAGAGAATAGAATAGAAATCTAGAATAGAAGAAGGAAGGAAGAAAGAAGTAAATAGTTTTGTTTATATTGATGGATGATATAGAAAATTAAGTACATATATTCACATAATACTTTGTATGCCTAAAGTGAATCATAAAAAATAAAAAATAAAAAAATAAATAAATTTAAAAAAACATGAAATCATAATAAGTAGAAATAAAAAAAAAAAAAAAATATAGTATCCTAATTATAAATGGAAAATTAATAAATTATGATGATGGTGAAATTAAATAAAATTATAAATTAAAGAAACAAATTACACAACAACAAAAGACAACAACATAATTATTATAGAATACAGTCAAATTCGCTTAACAGCAACCAAATTTCGAATATACAATAATTTTTTATTCAAAGAAAATTAAAGAGAAAAATTTTCAAAATTTACTAAATTTCAAAATGAAATTGTTAATTTTTGTTTGTGAATTGAAGACAAAAGAGGATTCGTGAATTGAATTGTTTGTGTTTTTGCAAAATTGCTGTTTTTTTTTTTCATGAAGAAGAAAAAAAAAAAAAGAAGATTCAATTGCTTTGACTTTAATCGGAAAATCTATTCTGTCTCCTTCTTTTTTATGGCTCCTCTAGCTGCACTTTGAGTATGAATTCCATTTCGAGACCCGTTAATTGGAAATGACAAGGAACATTTTTTTAACGAATTACTACAGGTGTTTTCAATTTATCGAGATTTCACCAATCAATATCTATATATATAAAAGAAAGTCGTGTTAGTTACACTATTTATAACTCAAGAATGGCTGAACCGATTTGGCTGAAAATTGGTGGGGAGGTAGCTTAGAACCAGGAGACGGACATAGGATAGGATAGGTTTTTTTTTCGTCCGTCCGTCTGTCCGTCCTCGGGTCATGTCTTAAAAACCGCAATAGCTAGAGGGTTGAAATTTTCAGAGAATGTGTAGTTCTATCCGGGCATCAGCAACAAATACTAAAACTAAAATATTTTCGAAAACTTAAAGGGGTCCCAATACAAGAAACATTTTGGTTTGTATGGCAGCTATACGATCCAGTAATCCCACTATCTTGAAATTTGGATGGTTGGTGGGTATACATCAGAAACTTATATTGTCGAAATTTCAGTTTGATCGGACCATACAAAGCCCCATTAATATTCAGGTTCTTATTGGAAAAACTTTTCTGTTTTTTGTTCTATCGAACTGAAATTTAGACACTATAAGTTTTTAACATAGGTGCGGTAAATTTGTTGGAATCAGTCAAATCGGACCACTAGGAAGAGTACCTCCCATACAAACCCCTCCGTGTACGAGTCTCACTTGCACTTGGCCCATTTCTTTTTTTTTTTAATAACTGGGCACGCACAGGGGACGTAGCAACGCACGCCGGGTAAGGCTAGTTTGTTATAAAGTTATTTATTTTCAGTGCTTCCCTAATGGGAATATTACTTTGTCACAAGAGTAAAGGCTTTTTAACTTTTCTATTCAGATATGATTCTTTCCCTTAACCTTAAGCAGTGCAGAGCATTTAACTCAAACTCAAAGATTAACTGACTTAAAAATATAATACTTACATAAAGGACGAGAAAGGTTTATAAGCATTCATTCATTCAGATTTGGCCTAAACAGATATAATATCGGTTTTTAGATTATCTTCCAAATCGTGTTCAATCAATTCTTAACATAATTATCACATTTATGTTGTGATTGAGGATGATGATGATACATTAATCTAATTTATCGAAAATTGGTTTAGCTGATATTCATAACTCATTAAAAAACAGAATTTTACAATCTTTAAATGCATCGTTTTTTAAACCCTCAAACAATTTCAAGTTTTAAATTTGTTGATTTGTATTTTCATCCATAACATTTTAAATCCATAACAATTTTACGTCGATCGATTAACCATCATCTAGAACAGGAAATTGCTGGTTTATATTGGAAGAGAATCTGAGAATTCCTAATGAATACCATTCATGAATCCCGGAGGAGAAGCTGTAATTATAGGGTTTGTGTGAGTAACAACTAGCTCCCTAGCTTACCTAATCTAATCTAAACTTGTTTTAATTCATCATTCGTGGTTTACAATTCCACCATAAAGCCAAAACATTTTGAAACCAATTTAAGGCAAGCAGTGTTGCACAAACAAAAAATCTTCATTCAGGCAGAGTTCATATGTGTAAATTGTATTTGACTATATTTAATAAAATATTGTAAATGATAGATGATAATAGAGTATGTATTTGAAAGTAAATGCGGTTGCTGCTAGGTGGAATTGAGTGTAATTATTTTTAATTAAAATAGATTATTATTATTGATATTGATTACTTTTTTTTTTTAGATATTTATATAACAATATTCAATCAATTTTTATAATTTCAGCATAAACAAAACATTTAGTATATAAAATTCCATATGAAAACTTTAGATTCTCGAGATGTGGAAGATGTTAAATGAACTGATAGTTAGGTTCTTGTTGTTCTGTATTCTTTGAATTCAGATTGTGCATCCATAATGGGATGGGAATTAATGAACCTTGATACTACGATTCCATACACTATTTTTAGATTCCCAAATAGTATGATTTGATTGCTTTAATATTTTATATATTCTCTTTTTCTAGGTTAAGACCACTAGAACTAGAATATATTCTATCTTGGTCAATAGCGCAATGGTTATAATAGTTCTGTCCACAACTTCTCAAATATGTGAGTATTTTATAGATATGACAGTTTATACTAAAGCTCATATCTAAAATTTAGTTTTATACTATCACTGTCTTTTTGAAATTCTGACCCGAACCAGGTCGGGTTCAGTTATGATGTCTTGGGCAAAAATTATTAGCTTTATTTGTCTAAATTCATATAATATAGAGGAGCAACGTGAAGACTGTAAAATAAATATACCATAATGAATGAAACACAAGAATTGTGGGAAAAAGTTAGTCACTGAGTCTATCAGATTAGCGAAAATCTTAATGCCATCTAGATCTCACAAAAGAACACAAGAACTACTGAGACTGGCACGGAAAGGTATTTGCATTTTTTGTCTCTGGATTCCTGACAGAACATTGCATTATAATGAAACCTATGTCCCACATGAGGATCAGTCAAAATAATCGGTGTAGACTTTGTTATGAACTAGACTCCGCTACTTGGGTGGCCTTTACATGGAATCCAAAGAAATTGCAGATTTGCCTGCCAAAAAGTTTCTGAAATTATTAATGAATACCAGGATATCGGAAGATCTGTATGTCATAATAGGCTCATTCGAGGCTGCAGTGACGAGGTGTATAGGTTCCCGCCCTTGTTTCAATATATCAATCTATCTATTAGTTTTAAAAAATATATGAAACTTTTTTTACTTCGTTATTTTGTTTGAGTTGTTAAATGAGTTCAGATTGCATCCAAAATGGGAATTGGGAATTGAGAACATGGAAACAATTCCATACAATAACTTAAATTCTTTAGTTTGGGACTTGTTGTTCTATGTATCCTTTAAATTTAGATTGTATTCATAAAGGGATGGTAAGATCTACTCCACTCGTCACTGTGGTCTCGAATGGGCCTATTGTGACAATCCATAATGGGTTGTGGGAAGTTGATGACGGTGAAAATGAACCTTGATATGATTCCATACAAAAATTTAAAATTCTCAACTATGCGAGTAATTCAATAGTTTTTGGATTTTCTTATTTTCTACCATTTGAATTCAGATTTAATCCAAAATGGGTTATGGAAGTTACAATCCAAACAAAACTTGTTTGATAAATTCTTTCGATGCGATCGATTGTTCAACTGGTTTGTTCCTTTCATGATCTAATCACTATTGAAGTAAAATATGAAAATCCTAAAGCTGCACAAAAATAAAAGAATAAACTTTTTTTTTTTTTTTTTGCAGAATTAGATTGGTCCAATTAAATCGAGATCAAATATTTTGAATACGAGTATAATGAGAAGCAAGTTAGGGTTTTTATACTCTTCACGAAGTTTGCCAGAAAGTTTGTAACATAGCAGAGAAGACATCAGAGACCCCATTTTTATATATAAAGTTTGACTGTACGGATCTTTTGGGTCCGTAGATGGTTTCATTCACCTTTGGGCCTGGTAGGTAGCACGGTTGTCGAGATGCAGGCAGATTTTTTTACCATTTTTTTTCTTAACATTTTTATTTTTTTATAATAATAATTTTTTTTTTTTAACATAATAAATGAGTCCAAATGCAGCGAGTAATCAAAACCACTGCAAGACCAAGCATAGGTGTTCCCTTACCACGGACTTTCGTAATGACCAATAATAAGTCACAATGCCAAATCAAGTCCATTTGTGGATTAAATCTAGAAAATTTGTGCTACTTACATGGAAAACTATTTGTTGTGTGTTCATGCGTGGGCAAACCATCAACCTCATGGATTGACAAAAAAAATTCTCCAGCCCTGTAACTTTCATGATCCTAGGATTACTGGATGGCATAGCTCTTATACAAATATTTTGGTCACAATGTTGTTGCAATGCATTATGAATACTAACTCTATCCTAACGCACATAAGTCAAATCAGCAATAATGTAAGATTTCTGTATGCTCAATCACATGAGCTTAGGCAAAAATGTTTTCTAGGGGTGCGTGAAGATACCCGAAGGTAACCTTTTTTTTCTTGTTAAATACGAGAATATTGCCTTGAGGATCTTTATATTGTAAATACCATAAGTTTCTATGTCGAGTTTGCAATTCGATTCATCATTATTCTGTTTATACTGATCATACTTTTACATTACAGTGAATGTTTTCTATTATATGGATTTATGCCCTACTATAGTAACAAAGACCGCCCGACCTGGATAAGGAATTTGTCTACATAAAATTGGTATTGGTCTGATTGGTTCAATTTTCGGTTGTTGTGTTGTTTCAACTGTCATTTTTATACTGTCTATAGTTTTTATTTAATTTAAGAAATACAAAATGTATAAACAAATTAAAATACAAATCAAGGGGATTTCGGATTCATACTAAGTAATCGGGGAACTCGAAATGGCTTATATATAGTTTTAGGTAGCACGTGCGACTATATTATAAAAAGTATGTGTTACAAATTTCACCTCGACAGTTGAATGTGATCACATTCATGTGCATTTCGTTAAATTTTATATCTTTCAAAATAGTGTGACGAGGTATTGTACCCGCCCTAGTGGTCTGGTCAAACTATGCATTTGATTGCAATGACATTTTGTGTAAATATATGGTTGGTTACAGCCTTAAATATAGCATACTCTTGGATCCAATATATGTCGCTGTAGTCGAAACATTGGCATCTGTGCCAAAAATCTATGGTCTTATGTACATTTTTAAGTCAAAGATATGATTCGTTTGATTTTTTCAAAAGTATTGTAAGTGCTGCACGATGTAATACAGTTTGTTTTGAAAGAATTATATGACTCTATAATTCAAGAATACTGAGGACGTGGTCAGGGAGGTGTGCACTGTTGTGTGACTGGAATTTTGTATATGTCAGAGGGAAGCGAGAATGAAATACCAGAAATGTAATTCAAATTATTAATAGTAATGGTGGGAACGCCTAACTGGCCCAATTGCGTTCTACTGTGAAGTGAAGAAAATCTCTTTTTGGATTTTTTTCTATTCATGATCGTACTGATCACACAAGTTCAAGGAACTCGGTTGGACATGGGACGCCGGTTCGGGCACTCTAGTAATACAATAATCAAAAATAAGTGTAAGGATCATACAGGGTTCAAGATCAATTCGCCATTTTCCGTAAGCCTTAATTTTCCAAAGATCTTAAGGTACTATATTTCAGGAACACCAGTAGATCACCAGAAATGAAAGTCCATCAAGTGAAATTTATAAAATATAAATACGTGAAACTGATCTTCACAGACAGAAGGAGACATCGGAGACCCCATAAAGTATGTACATTCTTGTTCTTGATTTAGAGAGCTGAAATTGCATTAATTATTGTAATTAAGTGAAAACTTCTATAGACGCGTTAAGAGTTTCTTGATAGAGACAAAAATTTAAATAGAAAAAACTATTTGTTTTTTATATTATCGAACTGAAATTTGGACACTATAAGTTTCTAAACCATTTCCACCAACCATGTTAATTTGAAGACCCTAGGATTGTGTGATCGTCTAGCTCCCAAGCAAACCCCAATTCGAAATAATGTTATTATTAGACTACTTATTACTTACTTACTTTTCATAAATAAATATATAAAATAAATTTCGGGTATGAAGGGACTCACCCTAATTATTGATTGATTATTTTAAACAATCTATAGATTTCCATTCAATTTTATATCATGAAACCAGTTGTAAGACAATGAACATTTTAAAGTTTTCTAATGCAATTTGATTTGTGTCATGAACCTTTAGGCTTGGGCTGCGGGGGCGGAGGTGGAGGTGGGGTAATGAAAATAAAATCACATTTAACAAACAACAATTTTGCAGCTCGCTTGAAAACTAACCCTGGCAATGACGATAAGTCGTAAGAACGCCCTTATGGGAAGCAAAGCTTCAAATTTTTGTATTGGATTTCCACCATAATAAAGGGGGTTGTATGTTAGAACACCCCATCCCAATGCATCTTCAGCTGATCATATCATTTTCACATCGCATAGCTTCCATACAAAAGCCGATTTAAATTGCTTGTTCTTATTAGAAAAACTTTATTATTCTTTGTACTATCAAACTGAAATTTAGATATTTTGAGTGTCTGACCCATATTCACTTACCATTTGAATTTCAAGACTCTAAGATTACTGGATAGGGTAGCTCCCAAACAATCCCCGATGATTCAAATTCATGTTATTATTAAAAAAAAAAACTTTTTTGTTTTTGGTATTATTGAACTGAAATTTTGATGGTATAAGTGTCTGATCCATAGTCACGAACAATGTACATTTAAAGACCCTAAGATTATTGGATCATATAGCCATATCCCATACAAACCCATATTCAAATTCATGTTCTTATTAGAAAAACAATTTTTTTTTTTTTTTTCATTAGCCAATAGCCATTTGGACACTATAAATATGTAATTTACAAGATCCTAGGTTTATTGAATGATGCAGCTTCAATACAAAATCCAATTTAATTGCAAATACTTCTTAAAAAACTTTTTTCTTTTTTGTATTGAAATTTTAGATAGTATTGTATGTATCCATATTAACTAACCATACAAATTTTAAGGTCGTAGGATTACTGGATCGTATAGCTCCGTTCTTTTTTCTGTTATTTCTCTTTCGTTTCTTCGGAATTTCAAGGGATGGTAAAGTTGATATCGATCCAAAAATGGGATTTCAATAAAATTCAACAAAATGAGCGCCTACCAAATCAAAGGGATGGATCGGTTCAGCTTGTCATATACTCTATATATTGTATATATGTATATTATAAGAGACTTATTCCCTAGCACTTCTGCATAAACTACAAAGCTTTTATTATAAAATCATCACATCGAATTATTGAATACTATACATTTAATTAAATACAATACAATATATATAAAAAAAAAAATGATTTATGCATGAGATTATATAGATTTATGATAACGAAACGCATCGATAGCACCAAATTTCTGAAGAATAGAGAGAAGGAAACGAAATTTCAGTATAAATTTATATGTAAATTACAATAAATTAAAAACAAAAAAAAAAAAAACTTCCACGTAAAATAATTAAATTAATTAAAAACAAAATCCGATTAAAAAACTAAAATTAATTAAGTAAAATTAGAAGAGGAGCAAAGTTGAACAAAATTAATAGTAAAAATAATGATAATAATACGAAGAAAACATTGATTATAATTTAATTTAATCATAGAAAAATCTAAATACAATACACTTCCCGAATTATATAGATATACAATAGATATCAGGCACAGATTGTTAACATAAGCGAGAAAAATAATGATAATTAAATTAAATTAAATAAATTATCAAATAATTATGGACCTAAACGAGAAAATAATAAATAAAAATAAATTCTTTGTAAGTTCATAAACAATTGAAAAATGCAATAAAAAATAAAATATACAATAACGATAAGAATAAAAATAGAATATATAAAAAAAAAAAAAAAAAAATTTGACGATATATAAAGGAATCATTAAAAAAGAGAATTAAAAGAGAAAATAAAATATAAAAAATATTAAGAGAAAAAGAAAAATACTACTAGTTTTGTTTTTTTTTAAACTTGGAATAAACATATTAGAAACTCTACATAGAAACATAACGACGCTAGTGATAACAATAATAACAGACAGATATGGGATCTTAGAGCCTGCAAGCGAATTTTTCAGAAATTGTGGCGATCAAGAAGTTTGAAGTAGAAGGCATTTAGTCGCCTCATATTTATTGCTTTTAAAAAGAAGGTTTACTTCCTCAATGAACATGCCAATCCCTCATGTGGCATAGCATGGACGTCCGGTGCTTTTTTTTTTTTTGTGGACTCCAAACTCTTTGGTTTAGATCACCCCCAGGCCCCCAATAGAATAGGCCACACTGTGTCTATGGCAATGCAATACATAACCTAACCTAGAGTTGCATACAACACCGTCGTCTTAAGCCATACCGGGGCCCTTTTGGTAAGTAAAGAAAGTGAAAGATACAAACATTTTTCTGCTATGATCTTATATTTATTATGGTTATTCATATTAAATATACATATGTTATTAATTAAATAAATATGCTGTTGGTTTGTATTGGTTAAGATTAAGAAAATGGTATCTTTCGATATATTCTATTATATCCTCAGTCTTTTTTTTGAAGGAATATGACGTCCTCTTCACATAATTGACAAATTAGTTAGTCGTTATTATAACGTTATTATTCGCAATTCATTTTGAGGGTTCCGGACCCAAAGGGAACCCTATTAGTAAGTCTTCGTTGTCCGTCCGTCTTCGAGTCATATCTCATGAATCGTAAGAGCTAGAGAGTTGAAATTTTTACAGAATGTGTAGTAGTTCTATCCGGGTAATAGCAAAAAAATACTAAACCTAAAACATTTTCTAAAATTTAAAGGGGTCCCCCATAAAAAAAAAAAAAACATTTTGGTTTGTATGGGAGGTATACGATCCAGTAACCCCACGATCTTGAAATTTGTTTGATTAGTGGACGTGGATTAGAAACTTATAGTGTCGAAATTTCAGTTTTATCCGACTATTAGGTAGGGTACCTCCCATACAAACCCCCATTACAATTCACTGTTTTGTTTTTTGGACTATTCAACTGAAATATAGACACTATAAGTTTTTGATATAGACGGGATAGTCGATGATTTTAAGACTTAGAGCAGAATATTCCTGCTGCCAAATACTTCATTTCTTTTAAAGAAAGTACTTGAAAAATTGTGGATGTAATTAATGGAGAAATTTAAGTACATGGAAGCATGGCATAACAAAAAGTATCTGCACCAATTACATTCAGTTCGGTAGCTCAAAGACTTTCGAGACTATGAATTTCAATAGAATGGAATCGATTCTCCCTAACACGCTGATCATTTCTATGAACTCTATTTCATGGGTTCTGTGCGCTAGAAAGTCAGAGATTTTGATTACATTGTAGTTTCCCATATCCTCCAGCAGTTCTATTTAGAAAAGTACAACAATTACGGAATTAAAAATTTTGTAATTTTATTGAAATCTTATCAAAATAAAAATAATTAATTTACCTAAAACATAGATACATAAATATAATTATATAAATTTTGTATAATCAAGTTGTTTGGTTAAGGATCAATCCTCTTTCAAAATCCTATTTTTTCCATTCTCCATAACATTCTTTAGCCTATCATTCATTGTCTTTTTGTTTGATTATCAACACTTTAACAACCAGCACGGGAATATATTTTGTGTGGAAAAATAGGATTGATTGGCTATAAGTTTAGTAGGAATTACTACTAATCGATCGCAACTTCATTTTGGTAGAAATATTCGCACTTGTGTGAAACTTCGATTAAACATTCGACAGTAGTTTAGAAAATTAGACTTCTAAAACAGCGCATTGATCTGCTTGTAAAGATGGAACTAATTTATCTTTGCTACGTGTCAGATATTGTAATGTTTCATCTCGTGCACAATATGAGCTCGTAAACAGTTCAATCATGCCCTGCAGCTCTAACAAGTCATGCGTCAATTTTACTTCTGCTTCTAGGGTTTTGGCCAAAATTTCAAACTCACGTCTTAACACTTTATTGAATTCGTGGAATTTACGCTCGTAAATGCTCAATAACTCATTGCTGACATCGGTTAGTATCCGCATGAAACGATGCTCACCAATATAACGTGTTATGAACTTCAGGATCATCTGCATTGAAACTGTTGAACGATTTATCAGAGCTCTTTCTAAACCTTTACGTTCTATTAGCTCCTGGAAAACAGCAATAATTGGTGTAGGATTTCTTGCAACATTCTTTTTAGTTAGCACAGAATTCAAGGCCTGATTGTATTCGTAATTACGAAAGAATTTATCATGTTTAGCTAAAGTTTGTCGTTTCTCTTCCCTTATCAAATGATCCACTTTAAGTAGTGTACTTTGATTTTTCTTTGCATTTATTCTGTGCATCAATTGTTGTTCGTCATTCGGTTTCTTGCTTGCCGGCATTGATTGTATTGAAATCAAGCCATCTACCATGCCGGCAGCGAGTACGCGATCATTAGGTGCAATGTCCAAACTGAGCACAGCATTTGGGAATTTTATAGAATGAACTGTTTGATATGTTGCCACATCATAGATTTTAACATGACGATCCAGACCGGCTGATAAAAGGCGACGTCCATTAGAGCCAAGACACAAAGCTGTGATTGTCTTGTGATGCTCGGAGAATGTTTTAAGTATGCGACCGCCTGCAAACATATCCCAAACACGTATCTCTGTATCGCCAGCACTGAAAAATATACCGCCACTGGGTAGAAATAGTAGTGACTCAACTGGATGGCCATGATCAACGGTGTTTGTTATTTCATTTGTGCGTGTATCGTATATATTGATTTTGCCATCGTAACTTCCTGAAACAAAAATATTGGGTGAGACAGGATTCATTGCACCAGCTCGAATATAATCTGTATGCGCATTTGCATAATTATGAACAGTTTTCTCATTTGATATATCCCATAAACGTACTGAATGATCATCAGAGAAACTGGCCAAACTCAATTTGTCTGCGGTAAAGAATGTTCGATGAACTGGTCCCGTGTGTCCCTTAAACAGTCGCAACACATTCTTGCTAACAGTATCAAAGAGTTTGACATAGCCTTGCGCATCGCCAGCAACAAGTAAACGCCCATCTTTATGAAAATTTCCACCATAGGCAGTTTCTTGAAACCTTGAAAGATTCTTGACCACCAATTTTGTCACCGGATTATAAATTTGTACACGTACCGAACAGGTTACAGCAAAACAATATGGTTCGACAGGACTAAAATCAATATAATCGATTCCACCGAATTCCTTGACCAAGCTAGATTCCTGCAGAAAATCATATTCATTAGTTTTTATTGTTTATCATCTATTTTTGAGCAATTTATTTGGTTAATGATCGACATACACTCAAACGTTTCCAGTATATTGTGTCGGGTGTTTCAGCTTGTGACCGTGGTTCATATTTACGTAAATTTAAAGGTTTAAATGCTGTCATTTTGTCAGTTTTATTACATTGATAATTGTGATTCAAAATAATTAGTTAATTTTCTGTTATAATCGTCTTTTGCCGGCTCGCCTTGTTATCGTTGTTAAAACGCACGTGCCGCACACATGCTGATATTACATATAATTACAGTGCTAATCAACATTGCTTTGTTAACATACAAACAGAAAAGACTTGCTGACAGTGCTGAAAAATAAGCATTGCTTAAAAATTGGTCTGTTTATTTACCTTGAGTTTGTGCATTATTGCCATCTCGCTTCCACACGAACAATAATTCAACTAAATTTTTAGTAAATATATTAAAATTCAATTGAAAGTTCTTATATATTTATAATTAATTATGAAATGAAGTAAATGGATTTTAGCGAATATGGCTCAATGCTATTTCCGGTTTCATCAATGCCATATCGGGCAACACTTATTGTGGCTAACTAAATTCATTTATGCGTCCAATCCACCTTTCCACCACACATAAACGCGCACAGCTGTCGCGCACTGAACGCAAAGAAGCAGAACAACATCAACAACAAATTGTTTCTAATAGAGGAAAAATATATTAATTTTAATTTACATCGTAGCTAAAGCGGATCGCGGACCAAGTGAGGGTGTGTCTGTCACTCAGTTGAAATCAATAAAAGAAAAGTGTATTGCAATTGAAATTGGATAAAAATAGCAATAAGGAAAATAAAAAAAACAAACGGCAACTCATAAATTTGAGCGGGATTTAAGAAGTTGTTGAAAAATCTGTGTACCCCACTCCACCCAATTGAAACCAACATACCAATATAGATAATGCCACCACTATCACTACCAATAGACTAAGGATCAAAATATAAATAGGAATATTGCTATTAAAAGAAAAGTTTCAATTCAAGGGTTGAAAAGCTGCAGAGAATATTGACAAGGTGACGGACGAGGGCCATGGATGGAACGGATGTGGAAGGTGCTGCTGCTGAAGCTGGCGATATCAACAATGAACGCAAAGTACTTTGTGAAAAAATCATAAATGATATAAATGCTGTATTTCTTAAGGATCCAGATCTGTAAGTAAATACTTACTTGATCATACCATAGACATTCATTACGTTACTATATATAGTCAAGCGAGATAATAAATACAGTGG
The DNA here is from genome assembly GCA_037043295.1 of Amiota minor. Taxonomy (NCBI): domain Eukaryota; kingdom Metazoa; phylum Arthropoda; class Insecta; order Diptera; family Drosophilidae; genus Amiota; species Amiota minor. Next base: position 150,194 of record JBAMAW010000900.1, read on the forward strand.
AGTAGAGTATGGTGTTATCATAATACAATTTTAAGAAATGATGATGATATATGATGATGTCGATGATGATGATGGTGATAATAAAGTCGTAAAATAGGTGGGGCTTGGTGCTTTGTTTTTAAAGCGCATCTTATTTCATTAAGCCTGGTGCCACAAGCAGCAATAATAACAATGATAACAACAACATCATCATCATCATCATCATAATCATTATTATTATTGTTATTATAATCATTGTCGCTGTCGCTGTTGTTGTTGTTGGTGTTGTTGTTTTCGTTGTCATTTTTATTGTTCATTGTTCATTGTTGATTTGAATGTGACATTGAGGCTGTTTGACTTGGCGCTCGTCCATTCGTTCGTCGTTTTGATCATTTAATTAATTCCATTCAATTATTATTAATTGAGGTTAGAAACGAGCGACCGACGAACACTTATAAACAACTAAGCAAGCAACCACAACAATAAACCATCCAACCAAGTTACAGGGAATCATGGAAAATATTAAATAAAAATATTTTCTATTTAAATAAAATAATTGAGTTTTGTTGCTATGCATCGCACACAAGCTGAAGATCACTTAAAAAATTTAAATCAATTATTTTGTTGATTTTGTTTTGTTATTTTGTTATTATGAATGTTATGATCTAATTCCATTTCATTCTATGATTCTTTTTTATTTTTTTTTTTGGTATGTAGATCATCATTTGAAATTATACCAAAAGAATTGAACTGCAATAAATCACCAGTTGTCCATGTTGAGCACAATTTGGGATTGGAATCATGGTGTGCCGCTCATGTCTATGATCATGCGCATCGTACACTAATTGCGCACCGACGACAACCGTTGCCACAACAGCAACGTTGCTTGCAACAGCAACAGCATAGTGATTCATTAGCCAAGTACCTGAATGTCGCGCTACTTATTAATCCTGATGTCACCACATTTTGGCATATAAGACGCCAATTAGTGCAAAAGAATCGTCTTAGCATTAATCGTGAATTACAATTTTCCGCATTGGTTCTATCCAAGAAACCGAAATCAAATGAAGCATTTGCTTATAGACGATGGCTCTACTCGTTTCAAAGTAAGCAATCAATCATTTTTTTTTTATTTTTAAATTAATCACAAATACAATACATACATATTATTGTGATCTGATTACTTACTGATCGCTTGTTGTGTTCCAGGTGCTGATGCCATAGATTGGCCCAATGAAATTGGTATTTGTGAGCGTTCAGCGGATCGTTGTGCCAGTAATTATCATGCCTGGTCACATCGTCAATGGGTATTACAAAATGCTCCAAGTATGCTACAAACAGAAATAATGCGCTCCGAGAAATTCATGCGGAAACATATAAGCGATTATAGTAGCTATCATTATCGTCAAGTTGTCATGACACGAGCCTATGATGCCTGCTTCTATTCTGCTTTAGACGAACTGAAGCAATTGCAAAGTTTACGTGAATTGATTGCACGACATTTGATTGCTGATGTCCGGACACCAGATAAAATCCTTCAGGTACTTGTACCTGATCTTGTGAATGAATCGAATGTTGTTGGTATTGGTGTTGGTGTGCCACGTTTACGTGCTTTACTTTATGCCTGCAATCTGGCGGCGCACGATATACAATTATGTGAGGAACAGGCAGCAATGTATGGTGCACGTGATTGCTTCGAATTGCATCGACGTGCCGCGCTCAAGTTTATTATTGTACAGTGTGTACGACTGATGACGGGGCATATTGGTGGTGTACATTTGCCGCCAGCAACCGCTGCAGCACAAGAAAGTGAATTTCAAGCGCAACTGCGTAAATTCGATTTTCAAACAAATCCATTTTTAGCTGCCCTGCGTCGTGCGGAATCATTACGTGGTGGTAAACATCGACAATGGTGTAATTTGCATTTGGGTTTTGGTTATCCATTGAAATCAACTGGTGATCAACAGCAGTGGCAACAGGGCAATAGCAACAGCATCGGTGAAGGCAAAGGCAAGGGCAATCGCAGCGGCAAAGAAGATATTAACAAAATCATTGAAGTTGATAATGTTAAAACTAAAGCAAAAGACAATGACAACGATGATCGCCAACATCATCAAGTAGAAGAATAAACAAAAAAAAAAAAAAACATCGAAAACACAAAACATTCATTATTTTATAGTTAAAATTTTATAATTTCATTTAATTTGTAATCACAGTTGTTTGTTTATTCGTTTGCTGTTTTTCATCAACATCAACATCATCATCATCTGCGTTTTGCCTTAGATCAATCAATTTGTGTTATGTTTGTTTATATGTCTGTATATTGTTTTGTATTGTGTTTCCTTTATTTGATTGAATGTTTCTTCTTGTTGGTTTGTCATTGTTTGTCGTTGATTGTTTGTTGTTTTTTTTTTTTTTTTTGTTTTTCTGTGCCGTCAAACTGTCAAACGCACTCACTGAGGCTGTTCTACTACTATTACTATTACTACTAATCATATTTAAGATATATAGATGATATATGAACAAATGTAAGAAGCAACAAATATTTATATACACATACACATACATATACGAGTATACTCATTTTATTTAAGTTAATGTTGTTTTTATTGCTATTGTTATTATGTTTAATATTGAAATAATGAAAGGAGTTGATTGATGATGTTGCAATGAGATGACATGATTTCACGCTTAGTTTTTTAATAATTTTGAATAGTGCAATTGTTTATAAAACTATATATGTATTTATTATTCTTCAGGCAAATGATGAAACATGCTTCCCATGTTTCCATTATTCATATGTTTCAAAGCAAAAGCAAAAGCAAACTGAAAAGCACCATCAACCTAAATGAAACACAATTCTAAAAGCTTTCTATTTATATATTGTATATTTTATTATTACTACACTATACTATTATTATTATTATTATTATTTTTATTACATATACAATATTATTATGATTATTTTTAAAAAATAATTTTATATTTTATGAGAATTTTTTTGCATTTTTATTTTATATCTTCTTTCATAATTTTTGTTGCATTTACTTTCAAGAAAAGAAAACTTTGTCTTGTTGTCGTTAGTTTTGTTTTGTTTTGTAAACAGAAAATAAAAAAAAATAACAAAACAAAACAAAAAGAAAAATTTATAAAATAAAAAAGAAAATAACAATTTATACGAAATAAATTTTATATTCAATTTAAAATTGATTAAAAATGCTTCCAAAATTGAATTATCATCATAGGATTCTATTTGGTTTGCTGCTGCTGCTGTTGATGATGATGATGATAAGGATTATTATGAGAATTAATTTGGAGATAAAGATGATATATACATATATATAAATCAAGGATGAAGAGAGTAGAAAGTGATGAAGAGACAAAGAATGAGCATTCAAAAGACAAACATCATTGCATTTCTATTTTTTTTATATGAAAACTGTTTAAATTCTTTACTTTACTTTATTTTACTATCCTTTATTATACAATATTTATTTATGATTATTTTGAAAATAAAACAACTAGAAATTTATAGTTTTTTAACAAACTTTCAAACTACATATAACATTGATTATGTATTATAGGCAATTTTAGTTTCAATTATCAAGTAAAACTATAAAAAAAAATTAAAAAAAAAAAAATCCACAAAATTAAAACTACATATTTTTCTTTTAAAGAAGGTGAACATAACTGCCAATAAAGATTTGTTTCAGTAAGTAAGTAGAGATCAGCTGAGTTTGTTGATTCTTGAATGATTGACTTATTAGTAAGTTTCCGCAATTGAGTGATAGATAAGAACAGAAGGACAAGGAGATAATTCCTGATATTTCTACTGGAAGACGTGCATATTAAAGAAGGTTCTGGTTTAAGAACAATGAGTACCTACATGACAACAGATATTAAACCTCTCTTTATTCAGACATATTTACCAAACAACCGAAGTCAGTTAAGTTTGTGTTTGAGTTGATTAGTGACAATTGATTGAAGGATAACAGACGATGAATAATGAAGAACAAAACAAAACAACAAAATGCCAATTAGGTTTTTCAAATTATTGTATTAATATAAGCTGCATTCAAACTTGGAAGATTCACGAGTTCCTATTAATACATGTATGAAAGCTAAGGGGTCTTTCAGGGTGTTTCAGTTATATAGCCTTGTATTTGTTAATAAGACTGAGAAAATTGTCCTGTGTGCATTGAGTTTTTTTTTTACATTCTCGTTAGCCTGGGTAAAATATAGAATTATAATTCTCCTATTTGTGTTTTGGACTTGGCCATCAACTGAATTTACAAAGAGAGATTTATTGGGTATGGGATAACGTATGTATTTAGATATAATAACATTTTTATTTGATTCTGTGCCTAACAAAAGTTGGACCTCATTACAAGTTTTGATTTTGAAACAAAACAAAAAGTTTTTCTAATAAAAATGATGGGGGTACAGGGTCTGCAAAATTTCAGCTCTCTAGCATAGACAGACAGATGGGCATGGTTTAATCAACTCATTTCTTCGAGCTGATCAATTATGTACTACATTACACACTTTATGGGGTCTCCGATGTCTCCTTCTGTCTGTTACAAACTTATAATAATGATTCATTTAGAAGTTTATTTTTAATTGTAAATAAAAAATAGAAATTGGAAGGCCGAATCTTTATTAAGTACTGAAAACAATTTCATTCAAATGTTGGCCGCGACTACGCCCTAGGTGGTCCATTCGGGAGGTTCAATTTTGGATCCTCTTTCCAGCACTGCAGCCGGTATCTGTCCAATTAAGCGAGTGATGTTCACTTCCAAGTCCTGGATCGTAGCTGGCTTATAACATAACCCCAGAGAAAAAAAAATCCAAAGGTGTGATATTTAGGCGGCCAATTGACATGTCTGAAATTCGAAATTAATTGTTGGAGACAAATATCGTCGACATTTCGGGCTTCAACTTCAGGCAACAAAAAATCCGTTATTATGATGCGGTGTATTCTGTCATATTTGTAGTAATACTGATCGATGATTCCACCAGCCCATAAACCACACCAAACAGTGAATTTTTGTGAATGTAACGGTAGTTTGAGAGTCTCTTCAGGTTGCTCCTCAGCCCAAATGCGGCAATTCTGTTTATTGACGTAGCCATTAAGCTTAAAATGTGCCTCATCACTGAACAGAATGTTCCAGAGAGACGTTGGAGACGGTGTGACTCTTTCCATGATGATTTATCAAACATTACTGAATAAAAAATAACATGACAGCAAGACACCAGTCACACGTGATATGTAAAAGAAACCCAATTGACAAAAAAAAAAAAAAACTCTTAATGAATAACCTGATATAAATAATTTCATGTGTGAAGAGTTTAATTATGGCAACGAGGACTTGAGTCTTCTTCCACTTCCACTTTACATTCGTATGTAAGCATTTCTTTTTGTTTTGTTCCTCCATCATCATCCTCTGTTGTGAGGTATTTTGTTGCTTCCGTGGTGTAAACGCACATTGAAATTTGTTGGGTTGCCAAACATTTTGTAAGGGTGATGGATGCTTAAATTCTTGGTTATCGTATCTTTGAGGTGAATCATTTTGGAATCGTTGAATTGTTGGAACTGTTGTGATATTGAATTTTGATAATTGATCTGTTTGCTTTGAATTGACTGGTCAACTTCCATGGTTGGGACTGGTGGTTTAGATGGGAGTGGTGATTGGTAATTGCTTGTGGGAAATTGTTTGTAATCAAAGATTATAAAAGGGCGAGAGATATCATCAGCGAGTATCGCATCAGTATCTTCAACGATTTTTTGTCTAATTGTGTTTGTAAAATAGAGAATTATTTGGGAGTGTCATAGTTTTCCCATACTTAGAAAGTGTCAGCTAAACTACAAAGGTTTGCACCATATAACGATAACCATATATATTTTTTATATATTGCATTAATATACATTTTATTTCTTTTTATTAAGTAAATATAACAAAGTTAGATTAATTTACGTTTGTATAATGAATTAACCATCAATTCTCCATCTGTTTCTCTCATATTCTTCCATCAATTCTCTCATGTTTCTCCTAAAGAATTCTGGCCAATCAAGTGTTTCTTCATCGTCAAGAGGGTCTTCTAATACTATCATCCTTGCTTCCTCGCTTGGAAGTGGACTGAATGATGATTGTAACTTCTCGTCTGGAGTCTCCAGATCTACTGGCTCTGGTGGTAGCATTTACTTTATTCGTTGTAATAACTTTGGATGATTATTTTTTTTTTTTTATTATTATTATTTTGATTTTTTTCGCCTTTTATTTTTATATTTTCTTTATTTAGGTTTTCTCCCAATTTTAGTGTATTTAAATTTCACAGGACTGTAAAAATGTAGAATATAGTATATATAGATACTCGTATGTAGATTAGAATCTACAAATTCCAAATACGATCTTCGTTTTGCTGTAACAAGTCACAATTTTTATGTCTTTTTCGATAAGCAATAAGCATTTGATGGAGTCTGTCATTTAGGTGAGTTCCTATAAGATTAAGAAATGGATTCCTGCATCATACAATCGGCTTTTTAAACTTTAGCTCACCGATCGCCAATTCTATGTTTAAGAATCGAAACTGTATGCCATCTTTTACACCAGTAGGATATGCCAGTAGGAAATAATGTTGGGGTTGCAACATATGCAGATGATAAAGCGATATCAGAAACTTATTGTGTCTCAATTTCAGTTCAATAGTTTAAAAAAAAAAAAATATTTCGAATAAGAACCTGAATTTGAATGGTGGGTTTGTATGGGAGGTACCCCTCCTAGGTGGCAGATTTGGTTGATTCCACCAGATGTACTGCGCCTATATCAGAAACTTATAGTTTCTAAATTTCAGTTCAATAGCTCAAAAACCGATTAAACTGACATTTCGACAATATAGGTTTCTGAATTATAGACATCAACCATCCAAATTTCAATATCATGGAATTACTGGATCGTGTAGCTGCCATACAAACCAAAATGTTTCTTGTATGGAGACCCCTTTAAGTTTTTGAAAATATTTTAGTTTTAGTATATGTTGCTGAGGCCCGGATAGAATTACATATTCTATGAAAATTTCAATTCTCTAGTTATTACGGTTCATGAGATAAAACCCGAGGACAGGCGGACAGACAACGAAGTCTCTGCAATAGGGTTCCCTTTGGTACCCTTTGGGTCTGGAACCCTAAAAAGCAGAAAGATGTGGTGGCTCGTTGGACTGCGGTCTCAACATAGCTTGGAAAATAGAATTCGTCTCTATATGGCACTTCTGAAGCCGGTGTAGGAAGAGGCACGTGACTCCAAAATTGAGATGCTGTAAAAATATCTGTCTGTGAATCTATGTAAAATATAAGTTTTTTTTTTTTTTGTTGTCATGACAACAAGGCAGTTAAAGTGTTCAAAAATACTTATGGCCGCTGCCCCAAGTTATAACGGCAACAAATATTAACATGTCGACTAAAAACCCCCTATTGCATCAATTCCAATTAATTCACTACTGCAGCGCCCAAGCTTTCCTTCGTTGGAAAGGATATGAAAACCTTAGCAAGCTGCCGTATATGTTATCCATTTTTGAAGAGAAGAATGACCACTCTTCTATAAAAGTGATTATTCGCCTTGCAATTTTTTGTAAATTAGAGGAAGTTCCAAGGCTCACATACAGTTTTCTTTTAATGGAATTCTGCCTGCAAGTAAGATCATCTTAAACTGTCTGATAGGCTCTGCAGCATGTTAGCACTCTTAGTAAATAGTATGGACCAGTGTTTGTTATACGGGTACCCCTAGATTTGGGAGAATTCTAGCCAATTTTTAGAGTGAAATTAGCTACTTTTTTGACAGTCTTTCTGAGGTGCTACTTAAAGCATAGAAGTACGCCCAGGTAATTGATAAATAGCTTCGATTCAATGATGTCGTTCCCAAGTCTCAATCTCTCAGTCTCTTTTTTTTCTGAAACTCATAAGTATCAATTTGGTTTTTTGTGTGTTTCCTGTCTAAACGAACTTCTTAAAGTTGCAATTATATTTTCCACCTTCTCTGATTACTAACTACACGACTATTGCAATGTCAGCCGCTTACCCCACTTTCTCCACTCCATTGGGGTTACTAATCTGTAGACTTCCGTCCATAGTTTATTGATTGATCATATTCGGAATCTGAAGGTTCAAATCTACACATTTTATAAGAAAAATACTTACTCTCAATAAGCATCAAACCATAGATTTTTTTTGGCTTTGTGTGTATGTATTTGATTTTCGTTGTTATTTTAGTTTAAAAGTATTTGTGTTTTGTGTTTTGTGTATCTTTTATTACTTTATTTTTTTTTTCTTCTTTTTTTTTTATAATTATTTTTTTTTTATTATTTTTAACTTATTTTTTGATATAAATATTCACTTTGTTTTTACTTTGTTTACTTTAAGGAATTAATTTTCTTCAAACTTTTTCAAGCTTCCATAAAACTTTATTCAATTTAGAAGCAGCACTATCCGCTTTACCCGACTTTCATTAGATAACTAAATTCATAAAAACTTATGCATTTGTTTTTCAGTGTTAATCATTTTTTATTTGCATCTGGACGATTGGTCAGCAAATAAGTTTGGTTTAACCTCCAAGTGAGTGTTTTCAATTGCTAAAAAATGTGTTTGGTGATGACTGCATGTCACGTAGTAGAATTTTCGAATGGCACAAACGATTTTCTGAGGGCCGTGAAGAAGTTGATGATGAGGAACGGACTGGACGCCCTGTGACATCAAGAATTGCAGAAAACGTTCAAAAAATTAATGAAATTGTTCGGAAAGACAGGCGTTTGAGTCTTCGGATGATATCAGACATGTCGAATGTAGACAGAGAGACAGTGAGAAAAATTTTACATGAAGATCTGAAAATGACAAAAGTGTGTGCCAAAATGGTGCCAAAAAACCTCACTCCCGAACAGAAGGAGAACCGGAAAAACAGCGCACAATGCACTCTCTGTGAAGCAGTTCTTAGCGAAAAAATCAATTACCGTGCTCGAACACCCACCGTATTCACCAGATCTCGCACCCTGCGACTTCTACCTGTTCCCCAAAATCAAAAGTTCGTTGAAGGGAACACGTTTTGAGTCGGTTGAAGAGGTAAAAGCAAAAACGGCAGACCTGCTAAGGAGTCTAACACTTAGTGACTTTCAGCACTGCTTTAACCAGTGGAAAACTCGCATGCAGCGGTGTATAGATAGGGAAGGGGAGTATGTTGAAGGAGATTAATTGTTATTTGTAATAAGTTTTCAATAAAGTATGATTTACAGACCAGTCCCGTTACTTAATTGTCAGCGGTGTCCAACATAGTATTTTTTTTGGTTCTCTGGGCCGCATTGGAAGAAGATGTAATGATTTGAGCTTCATGTATAGGGTGCTTTTACAGATCCTAAATTAAACTGAATTTTTCTCATGCACAAAGTAAATACATTCCGGTTAGTTAAATCGATTATTACACGAGGAAAATAAGAGATATTTTCAGGGATATTATCTTCACCGATCAAGATCATTTTGGCGGCTATGTCAAGAAACCAAACTGTCGCATTTGGACTAAAGAAAATCATAGCTTGTATGGAGTGTGAATTTTGATGGTCATTATATTTTTTCGAAAATCAAAATTGTGAATACAATTACTGACTGTGAAAGGGGCTCAATATCGCGTGATGATTAAAAAGTTTTTGTGAAGTCAATTGGAACATGTTGATGTACTAGCAAAAGAGGTCAAGTCACCTTCATTCTTTTTTATTATTGTAGTAACCAGAACCAATGTACAATGAATAAATTTAGTGTATATAAAAAAAAAAAAAAATAAATAAAGATTTCATACAATTTATGTCCTACTTCAATTTTGAACACCCACCGCGGGTTGGACTGCCTAACATGGGTATAAGTAAGTACAAATATCCTTTATGAGATAGTACTATTAAATAAGTGCCACTAGTTCTCCTTGTATTATTATATTAAAGTTTTCAAGTAGCAATAATCGCACCTCAGTAGAACTTCATTGGTTACGATATTGCCTCTGCTGTGACCCAGAGAGCAGCAGAGGTTTAAGATGGGCCTCGCTCCCCACCAAGGAGGGAGTCATATTTACCAAAATAAATATGACTTAAATTTGGGATCTGGGATATATCCAAGGGGACGTTGATTGCCGTTTATCAATCCATGTGCTTGGCACCGTGTTCTTAAGTCTTCACAGACAGGCGAGCACGTAAAACACTGGTACTTCGTTGTATTATTATATTAATGGATAACAATGCTACATACATATAGGTATATTATACATACAATATGCCAGTTTGAGTGTGTTTTTGCAACAAGAAAAAAGGTTTGTCATATCAAAATTTTTATGGTCAACAAAACCTAAAATCAATTAAAATTCGTTTCGGTCTGCTAAAAATTTTCTAATTCAATTTTTACTTCAACAGCTTTGAACTTTATTTTTGTTGAGTTGAGATAGAAAACAAAAGGTTTAAAGTACATTTAAGTTTTTCATGTGTCATCTTGTGACTAAGAACAAAAACCAAGAAAATACTAGACTCTGACTCTCCATTCAAACTTATGCAGTTTATCTAAATATAGAGACAAAATCCGAACATAAAGTACCCTGTATAGTGTTAAGGTTGATCTTAATGAAATGGTGAAATCCCATCATCTATTCAATCTATTTAATTCTAGTATTAAAATTAATATTAACATTAAAACTGGCATAATTACAAAGGCAGCAATATACCTTAAAATATCGGTCCCGTCGGTGAAGTTTATAGATAAACGTATGTTGTCCAAATTGTCAAGAAATAAAAATCCAACTTTCATCTTAAGAAAGCCAACATCTAAACTTCAACTTCAAAAAAACGAGGGGGTTAATTTCTTCGATGGTTGCTATGTAAAAATTAAGAGGTTGCAATATAACATTAATATGCATAGCATTAGACAGACAGACAGATATGGGCTAATTTTCATATTGAGTTTGGCCATGTTCCTATTCCAATCTTAAGGGATCTCTGAAGTATCTACATAGTTCAAGATTTAGGCTATATAAGTTGGGATTTATTTGATCTAATCTGTTCATGCAATGCATTATTTTGAAAAAAAAAAAAAAATGAATTTTAGTTTCATTTAGTAAATCTATCTATCCAGTTTCCAGTTCTTTTTCCGAATCTATATAGATAAATAGGGTATAATTCTTAATACTACTAACTCCAATCGGCCTTAACAAATTCATTTATATTCTCTCGATCCCACGTTCCCTCGACTTGAATTGATTAATCGGTACTCAAATCAAGTGGTATTTTTTGAGTTACTTATTATACAAATTCTCTCTTTCAAATTCTATATACATATGTAACATATATTGAATCATATAAGAAAATACTCCGAGAATTTTGAGCAAACCTGATTTTGATTGGTCTAATTCAGAACAGCTTCCCAGAGAGTATGAAATTAGGTTAACTTGATTGTATTAAAAAACTCAAAAAAAAGCTTTCTTTTGAGAGCGATATCTGGAGTATAAAATGCTGGGAGATAGACATTCTACTCTATTTGCATAATATTTGCTGCAGCAATGAAGTATCTTGGACTATTCATTTTGGCTTTGTGTCTCTATTCCAACTTAAATTGCATTGGTAAGAGTTTCTTTTCTTTGTTTTGCATATATTATAAGTACAAGTACGAGTAGTAATAAAAACTTGAATTTACAGGTTCCCACATTGTGCAGGATCAAGAATTTTTATCTTCATCCGGTTATCTTAACGTGCAATTATTGTTTTCTTATCCCATTTTTGTTCCCAATTTAGATCTCAATGACAATGTTGAATTGCAATTTTGAAGGCATCGCTGAAGATAATGACGAAGGCAGTGACGAAAAATCATTTGCTCGTTTACGCCTTATTAACTTGGGAATTGCTCAGGAACTTTTCAACAGGCTCCAACATAACTGATTTAAATTTTTCAAAAATACTCTCTATTATATACATATCATCAATATATTACAATGTAGGATATTATGTAAATTATAAGTTATAATGTATTATACTAGTATCCAAATATTATATTATTATGTACATATTATCTTATTATCCACATATTACACCTATTATTATCTGCTATCTATCAAATATATATAAATTAAAATTTGTTTGTCGACAGTATAAGTTTCTGATGCATAGCCACCAACCACCCAAATTTCAAGATCGTAGGATTACTGGATCGTATAGCTGCCAAACAAGTATTTGAAAATACATATTTTAATTTTAGTATTTTTTGCTGATGCCCGGATAGAACTACACATTCTATGAAAATTTCAACTCTCTAGCTATTACGGCTCATGAGATATGACACGAGGACGGAAGGACGGACAACGAAGTCTCTGCAAAAGGGTTCCATTTGGTACCCTTTGGGTCCGGAACACAAAAATGTCAACTCCAGTTGTCCAAAACAGATGATTCGGCTGAGTGCAGAATTTGTGGCAAACTTTCGTCCCAATTGAGCTTTTCCTTCCAAAGCATCTGAAAAAATATCTTTAACCCCGTGACAATAGGAGCTATTAATCCCAAAGGATCATAGAATCTAGCAGCGGCAGCCAGAATTAAACGTTTAGTTGAAAAGTACATTATCCTACATAGGATCCCAGGATAAACCAAGTGTTTTTATAATATCTGTACCATCATGAAATTTGAGAAAAGTTTCTCTGTCCGCTTCAACCTCGCCAGAAAGCGCTGCAGCTTCGTTGGAGCACCACTTACTCATTGGGAAATGTCATCTTCGCAATACCTCCTTCACCTGACATCGAACTTGTGAAACCTCCTCAATTGTGTCGCCTCCAGTTATTAGGTCATCGACGTAGAAGTCCGTGCGTATGATTTTAGCAGCAAGTGGAAATTCACCTTCCTCAATCAATTATTGTCAAGTTCTGAATAAACCATTTGAGGACGGCAATATATGCACCCCCAAAGTAATCCTGCTGAGTGAGAGGACCAAAGTGTGCTGGAATCCCTTGCATCGTAGGTATAACATGGCGTAGGCCGTATGGGAGTATATGGACCGGCACAAAGTATAAAATGTGAAGAGAAAAATATGTACATGCATGTTTTAATGTTTAAATAGAATATGTACAATAAAAGACAATGAATGAATTTTCACCGATGAAAACTTAATAAGCTAATTATTAATTAAATTTGTATAATTTATATAGGTAAAGAGATTAAAGGTATTTAATGCATACATTAATGTTTTACGAGATGCAAGAAGATTAAGAACTAGAACTAATTAACGAGTATTTAACTAAATACTAATATGTCAACATACTTACGCTTTAAATTACCGGTTTCTCACTGCTTTTCGAAGAAGTAATAATAAATAGGATAATTAAATAATAATTAGAGAAACACACAAAAGTTTTGTCCTCTAATTACCTGATAATTTAGTGCGTCCATAGGTAGATTAAAATTGAAATTAAAATCGGTATAAATAGTGAAGAAAGATTGTCACAATAGTCAGATGCAACTCATACATCAAAAACGAAGATCTTCTGTAAAATAATATTTGTGAAGTGAATTTCGGTTGTAATTAAATGCAATAAAATTAAAATAATAATTATATAAATTGCCAAATAAATCCGTGTGTTTCCACTGTTATTTAAAACCTTTCGGAAACCAATTGTTTTTTTTTAAAGTTAAGAAGAAAGAAAGTCGGCGGCAGCAAAATGAAATACATTCTGGTTACTGGCGGTGTCATCAGTGGCGTTGGAAAGGGCGTTATAGCCTCATCCTTCGGCACACTACTTAAATCCTGCGGTCTGGATGTTACGTCCATTAAAATCGATCCTTATATAAATATCGATGCAGGCACATTTTCACCATATGAACATGGTGAAGTTTTTGTTTTGGATGATGGCGCTGAAGTCGATTTGGATTTGGGAAATTATGAGAGATTTCTCGATGTAACACTTCATCGGGACAATAACATAACCACAGGGAAAATCTATCAACAAGTAATTGCGAAGGAGCGTACTGGTGAATATTTGGGCAAAACTGTACAAGTTGTACCACACATAACCGATGCCATCCAAGAATGGATTGAGCGTGTTGCACAGACCCCAGTCGAGGGTTCATCAATGCCACAAGTCTGCGTTATTGAACTTGGTGGCACTATTGGTGATATCGAAGGCATGCCTTTCGTAGAGGCTTTCCGGCAATTCCAATTTCGTGTGAAACGTGAAAATTTCTGCGTTGCTCATGTTTCCCTAGTGCCATCGCCCACGGCAACCGGTGAACCTAAGACAAAACCCACACAGAGTTCAGTGAGGGAGCTACGTGGTTTCGGTTTGAGTCCGGATTTAATTGTATGTCGATCGGAGAAACCTATTGATTCGGAGGTGAAGGAGAAAATCAGTAATTTCTGTCACGTTGGACCCGATCAAGTCATATGCATACATGATCTTAGTTCAATATATCAAGTGCCGTTGGTTATGGAACACAATAGAATTATAGAGTTCCTCGATGAGCGTCTACAGCTTAATATTGATTTGAGCAAACGAACCAAATGCTTACAGCAATGGCGAGATCTGGCACATCGGTCAAATACTGTGCAACGTGAGGTGAACATCGCCATTGTTGGCAAGTACACCAAATTCGCAGATTCCTATGCTTCGGTGGTCAAAGCTTTGCAACATGCTTCAGTGGCCGTTGGCTATAAAATGAATATGCAACTCATTGAGTCTGAGTTACTCGAACAAGAGACCCTTCAGAACGAGCCTTCAAAGTATCACAAGGAATGGCAGATGCTTTGCAAAAGCGATGGTATACTCGTGCCTGGCGGCTTTGGATCACGTGGCATGGAGGGCAAAATACGCGCCTGCCAGTGGGCACGCGAGAATAAGAAACCCTTCTTGGGCATTTGCCTTGGTCTACAGGCAGCTGTCATTGAATTTGCACGGAATATGTTGAATTTGCGAGATGCCCACACCACAGAAATAGCCCCGGACACAGGCAATGCCTTAGTTATTGATATGCCAGAACATCATACCGGCAAAATGGGTGGCACCATGCGTCTGGGTAAACGTACAACAATCTTTAGCGATGAATCTAGCATAATAAAACAATTATATGGTAATCCGAAATCAGTGGATGAACGTCATCGACATCGTTACGAGGTCAATCCCAAATATGTACCTCAGTTGGAGAAGCGTGGCATGAAATTTGTTGGCACTGATGAGGACAAACAACGTATGGAAATTATTGAATTAAATGATCATCCATATTTTGTTGCCACACAATATCATCCTGAGTATCTGTCGCGTCCGTTAAAGCCATCACCGCCATTCCTTGGTCTGATTTTGGCATCTGTGGGTCAATTGCCACAATATATACTACGTGGTTGTCGTCTGTTGCCACGCCAACAATCTGATGCTTCCTCCGATGATAATTAAACTCCTCATATTTTCAATAGATTATTTTACAAAATTTAATTTGTAAGCTCAATTAGTTGTAATATTATGTAATACAAAACTGTTGTCAACTAAAATACCCAAGGAATTCTCCAAAAGAATATTCTTGAATCTATACACGCAATAAAATCGTAGACTTTGAAATTTTTGTTTGACTGTTTGTATGGTTGTTTCAGCGCGTATCACATAAAACTCACTAATTGAATTCAAAATCGAAATACTTAAAGATGAGAAGGTTTATTGTGAGTAACATTTAGCTTTTATTTTATTAAAATCGATCTACAGAATCGAGAGATATAAATTTTTTTGTCGTTTTTATTGTATTTTTAGGGTTCCGGACCCAAAGGGTACCAAATGGAACCCTATTGCAGAGACTTCGTTGTCCGTCCTTCCGTCCTCGTATCATATATCATGAGCCGTAATAGCTAGAGAGTTGAAATTTTCATAGAATGTGTAGTTCTATCCGGGCATCAGCAACAAATACTAAAATTAAAATATGTATTTTCAAATACTTGTTTGGCAGCTATACGATCCAGTAATCCCACGATCTTGAAATTTGGGTGGTTGGTGGCTATGCATCAGAAACTTATACTGTCGAAATTTCAGTTTAATCGGACAACTGGGGATGGCCGAGCATAAAACTCGAAGAAACAAACAAACAAACAAATTTTAGTTTTCATAAATTTGATAGATAGCAGATAATAATAGGTGTAATATGTGGATAATAAGATAATATGTACATAATAATATAATATTTGGATACTAATATAATACGACTATTTACATAATATCCTACATTGTAATATATTGATGATATGTATATAATATAGAGTCTTTTTGAAGAATTTAAATCAGTTATGTTGGAGCCTGTTGAAAAGTTCCTGAGCAATTCCCGAGTTAATAAGACGTAAACGAGCAAATGATTTTTCGTCACTGCCTTCGTCATTATCTTCAGCGATGCCTTCCAAGCTGTCTTTATATTCATCTTCTCTCTTATTCTCATATTCACCATGTTCTTCATTATCTTCTTCATCACTGTTAATTAATAACTTTGCATTTTGCTTATGACACCCACATTGAATATTAATTGGGTTTTCATTATCATCCATATGTGCTTCATATGCTCTCTCGCCATCGATCGGCATATGCTTGTACATTCCATGGTTCTTTGGTTCAGAATTCTCATCATCAACTTCAGCAGAACTTAGAAACTCATAGATCGGTACTTTTCCGTAGTTTTGTGGTAATACATCTCGATCACTGTTACTGACATCAAATCTCAATCGATGCGAATTCTCGTCACCATTATCACCGTCATTACCACAGTCAGTTTTATCTAATCTAGGAAGTTCAGCATTACGATCATCGATATTATCATCATTGTCATTGAGATCTGAATTGGGAACAGAAACGGGATAAGATTCCTGATCCTGTACAAAGTGGGAACCTGTAAACTCAAGTTTTTATTACTACTCGTACTTATACTTATAATATATACAAAACAAAGAAATGAAATTCTTACCAATGCAATTTGAGTTGGAATAGAGACACAAAGCTAAAATGAATAATCCAAGATACTTCATTGCTGCAGCAAATATTATGCAAATAGAGTAGAATGTCTATCTCCCAGCATTTTATACGCCAGATATCGCTCTCAAAAGAAAGCTTTTTTTTGAGCTTGTTAATACAATCAAGTTAACCTAATTTCATACTCTCTGGGAAGCTTTTCTGAATTAGACCAATCAAAATCAGGTTTGCTCAAAATTCTCGGAGTATTTTCTTATATGATTCAATATATGTTACATATGTATATAGAATTTGAAAGAGAGAATTTGTAAGTAACTCAAAAAATACCACTTGATTTGAGTACCGATTAATCAATTCAAGTCGAGGGAACGTGGGATCGAGAGAATATAAATGCATTTGTTAAGATAGAAGTGGCCGAGTGGAGTTAGTAGTTGTAAAAATCAGAACCTATCTATCTAAATACTTCATAGATCCCTTAAAATTGGAATGGGAACATGGCGATGCTCAATATGAGAATTAGACCATATCTGTCCGTCTGTCTGTCTGTCTAATGTTGTATTTCAGCTTTTAATTTTTCCATAGGAACCATCGAAAAATTTTTTAAGTTGAAGTTTAAATGTTGGCTTTCTTAAGATAAAAGTTGGAATTTTATTCTTTGTTATCTATAAACTTGACCGACGGGACCGATATTTTATGTTATATTGCTGCCTTTGGAATTATGCCAGTTTTATTTGATTTGATTGAGTACAAAAAATTTAAATAATAGAATTAAATAGATCAGTATGGAACTTTACCATTTCATAACATCAACCTAAGCACTATAAAGGGTACTTTATGTTCGGATTTTGTTGAGATAAACTGCATCTGTTGGATTACAGAGTCAGAGTCAAGTGTTGTCTTGGTTTTTGTTCTTAGTCACTTCAAAAAAACAACATGACACATGAAAAATCTAAATGTACTTTAAACATTTTTTTTTCATATCTCAACTCAACAAAAGTAAAGTCCATGGCTGTTGAAGTAAAAATTTAATTAGAAAATTTTTAACAGACCGAAACGCATTTTAATTGATTTTAGGTTTTGTTGACTCCAAGACTTGTGCAATCATTGTCGCCAATGACTTCCATTTCTATTTCAAATTGTTTTGTCATGACCATCAAAATTACGATATGACAACCCATTTTAGATAGTAGCCCTTTATGTGCGTTATCACATGAGTGAAATTTCAAAAAATGATGCTAAAAATAGAATCGTCAGATTATTTTTCTACTGGTTAGAGTGTAGGGACTGGTAAGCCAAGGGCGTGTGGATTGAGTCGTGCAATGGGAATATTTTATTTTTTTTATTTTTACTTAATTCTGTCTTAATAGAACTCTAATTTTTTCTTTAAAACAGTCATTAGCGAAAACATCGTCCGGTTTTGAAAATAAATAAATAAAAATAATAATAATGAATCAAAAAAAAAAGAAATTAAAACATTAATTTTTGAAAAAATAAAAATAATAATTAAAAATGTTGTTCTGAATGGAGCTATGCTCCACACGGGTGTCCCACGAGAAAGGTGTTTTTTCTTTTGGAGAGAGGATGTGATTTGATGATCTAGGTACAATAGGCAATCAGCCGTAGATCTACATCGTCTGAAACCAAACTGCTTTAAGTGTAATAATTTTTTGGTGTTCAGGAGCCACCATAATCTGTTAGCTATAATTTTATCAAGCAATTTCGAGCAGCAGGGGTTGAGGGAGATTGGTCGGTATGACTGAAGAGATGTTTTGTCAGCGTTCGGTTTTAATATTGGAATTATTGTGCTGAGTTTGTATGCTTGTGGTAAGTATTTGGAAAGAATATTATTGTAAAGGTAGATAAGCTTATTTTTGGTTGTGGTTGAACTATTCGTTATCAGTTCATAGGTTATACGGTCTGCCCCAGCCGTTTTTACTTGCAGTTTGGCAAGAGCAGAGTGGAATTCTAGTGGGGTTATACATTTTTCTATCCAATTTTTTATTGGGTCAAGGTGGGAAGGTATAGAAGGTTTATTAAGACATGATGAAAAGGGTGTGAAAATTGTTGTCGGATGAGCTTTGTGACCAGAATCTTGACATTTCATTACTGATCACTTCTTTTTTTGTATGGGGGAAGTCTAATTCCATAGATTTAATCATGAGTGTAGGTAAATGTGATTTCATGCCACAGAATCTGCGAAAATTATTTCAAACTTTAGTAGTGCTGCTGGATGGATTAATTTTAGATGTGAATTTTTGTAAATAATCTTGCTTAGCAATTCGGAGTGCATTGGCTTTCCTGTAATTTATAATGTTTGAGGTCGAAATATTATTTTTCAGTATGTGCCATAGGTCTTGTTTATATTTCCTAAGGATTAATAATTTTGTATGCCACCAGGGAACTGAAGGCTTTCGTGCGGTTGGATTAGTGTGTGGTTCGCACTTTGAATAATAATCCTATTAATATTAGCAGCTTCTTTGTTTATGTTATCACTGATAGGTCTTTGTGACGATAAATGACTGGTCATCTCATAGAATTTCGGCCAGTTGGCCTTGCTTGTAATGAATTTGAGCGTGCGGTTAGAATTTATGTTAAAAGCTGGGAAAAAAGTAGTTATAATAGGGAAATGGTCGCTATTGTAGAGGTCTTTTTCGATCTTCCAATTTGCGTATGGCACTAAACCTGCAGAGCAAATAGATACATGAATAAGCGTGAATGTGGAATGGGTGCTGAAATGGGTCGGAGCTTTATTGTTAAGTACTACTGTGTTAGAGTCGTCAAATTTAGCTAAGGAACGTCCTTTGGGATTGTTTTTCGGAGAGCTTCATTTGGTATGCCAAGTGTTGAAATCTCCCAAAATTAAGTTTCTGCTAGTTGTAGTACTTAGATTATGATTGAGATCACTTAAGTCAAAACGTTTGTTGGGAGAAATGTCAAAAGAATAAATTAAATTGGAATTTCACCGATTTGTGAGTTAGGAGAGCACTGCCTCCAAATCTTTTAGATTTGTTGCAGTTGACCATAGCAAAGTTAATAGGAATGGGGATGTTGGTGGTAGTTTGTAAGTGAGTTTTTTGTAGAGTTATAATTTTGAGATTGTTGTTTTTTAATATAACTTGTAGTACCCTGAAATTGTTGGAATATCCTTTAATATTCCATTGTAAAATAGTTAGAGTCATTATGAGTTAGAGTACTAAGTTAAATTGTTTTTAAATAAACATAGTATGTAGAAAATTACAGGGTGTAGATGATGTATTAGTCACGACCATTGTCCCTGTAATGCATTTCAGTGCGTTACCGGAGCAATGATCGCGTCTAGGTTTGTAGATGAAAAGGGTGCGCATGGAACAGAGTCTACGACAATAATAAATGTCAGGATAATAGATGATGAAGATGATATTAAATATTATTTATACTTATAGTATTTCGTCACCAGACATTGATTCAGCAGATGATTTTGAGTCTGAGTTTCCACTGGGGTTTTGTTTTAGTTTTTTTTGCACTGCTTTGTGCTAATAGTTTTTTGACTGCTTGTTTTGTTTGTGCTGAAGTTTTCACAGGCCAAATTTTTGGCCTGTTTGCTGTTGCGGAAGAGTGGGTGGTAGGGTGTTGACTATTGTGTAAGCATACTTCATCGTAGATGACTGACGTCCGTGGGGAAGGGTGGCTTGGTGGTTGTGTATTTGCTGTTTGATTTGGTTGCATTAGCGTCGACTTCAAAATTGAGTGATCCTGTGTTATTGTTGAAGATTTCGAGACTGAAGCGAATGATATTGTATTGTGTGGGTGTCTTTCTTTAAACATATCCATTGACTTTATTCCTGTCTACTTTTACGACTGTAATGATCGCTTGTACTTCCTTTTCCATTACAAATATTGGACAGTTTCTATCAAATGCTGAATGGTTGAAGTTTGTTGCGTTTATGGTCTTGCAGTTTATACAAACTTTGCTTGGTGGGTGGTTCATTGCCACAAAAAGCGCACATTTTCCGGATTTTTTAGGTTTTATAGGAGTTGCCGAAGCGCATGCAAATGTTGCAGCGTAGTGGTAGAGAGATGATTGATGGCAATTTGATTTTTTCATAGCTTATTTTTATGTATTTCGGTATCGTAGGGGTAGCAAAAGTCAATATGATAAGAC